>JBBGZY010003527.1:0-22500 GCA_037952925.1 Lithobates clamitans | reverse complement strand
TTCTTTCTTTCTTGTTCTTTCTTTCTTTCTTGTTCTTTCTTTCTTTCTTGTTCTTTCTTTCTTTCTTGTTCTTTCTTTCTTTCTTGTTCTTTCTTTCTTTCTTGTTCTTTCTTTCTTTCTTGTTCGTTCTTTCTTGTTCGTTCTTTCTTTCTTGTTCGTTCTTTCTTTCTTGTTCTTTCTTTCTTGTTCTTTCTTTCTTGTTCGTTCTTTCTTTCTTTCTTGTTCGTTCTTTCTTTCTTTCTTGTTCTTTCTTTCTTGTTCTTTCTTTCTTGTTCTTTCTTTCTTGTTCTTTCTTGTTCTTTCTTTCTTTCGTTCTTTCTTGTTCTTTCTTGTTCTTTCTTTCTTTCTTTCTTTCTTGTTCTTTCTTTCTTTCTTTTTCGTTCTTTCTTTCTTTCGTTCTTTCTTGTTCTTTCTTTCTTTCTTTCTTTCTTTCTTTCTTTTGTTCTTTCTTTCTTTCTTTTGTTCTTTCTTTCTTTCTTTCTTTCTTTCTTGTTCTTTCTTTCTTTCGTTCTTTCTTGTTCTTTCTTTCTTTCTTTCTTTCTTTCTTGTTCGTTCTTTCTTTCTTGTTCGTTCTTTCTTTCTTGTTCGTTCTTTCTTTCTTGTTCTTTCTTTCTTTCGTTCTTTCTTGTTCTTTCTTTCTTTCTTGTTCTTTCTTTCTTTCTTGTTCTTTCTTTCTTTCTTGTTCTTTCTTTCTTTCTTGTTCTTTCTTTCTTTCTTGTTCTTTCTTTCTTGTTCGTTCTTTCTTTCTTGTTCGTTCTTTCTTTCTTGTTCGTTCTTTCTTTCTTGTTCGTTCTTTCTTTCTTGTTCGTTCTTTCTTGTTCGTTCTTTCTTGTTCGTTCTTTCTTGTTCGTTCTTTCTTGTTCTTTCTTTCTTGTTCTTTCTTGTTCTTTCTTTCTTTCGTTCTTTCTTGTTCTTTCTTGTTCTTTCTTTCTTTCTTTCTTTCTTGTTCTTTCTTTCTTTCTTTTTCGTTCTTTCTTTCTTTCGTTCTTTCTTGTTCTTTCTTTCTTTCTTTCTTTCTTTCTTTCTTTTGTTCTTTCTTTCTTTCTTTTGTTCTTTCTTTCTTTCTTTCTTTCTTGTTCTTTCTTTCTTTCGTTCTTTCTTGTTCTTTCTTTCTTTCTTTCTTTCTTTCTTGTTCGTTCTTTCTTTCTTGTTCGTTCTTTCTTTCTTGTTCGTTCTTTCTTTCTTGTTCTTTCTTTCTTTCGTTCTTTCTTGTTCTTTCTTTCTTTCTTGTTCTTTCTTTCTTTCTTGTTCTTTCTTTCTTTCTTGTTCTTTCTTTCTTTCTTTCTTGTTCTTTCTTTCTTTCTTGTTCTTTCTTTCTTTCTTGTTCTTTCTTTCTTTCTTGTTCTTTCTTTCTTTCTTGTTCTTTCTTTCTTTCTTGTTCTTTCTTTCTTGTTCGTTCTTTCTTTCTTGTTCGTTCTTTCTTTCTTGTTCGTTCTTTCTTTCTTGTTCGTTCTTTCTTTCTTGTTCGTTCTTTCTTTCTTGTTCGTTCTTTCTTTCTTGTTCGTTCTTTCTTGTTCGTTCTTTCTTGTTCGTTCTTTCTTTCTTGTTCTTTCTTTCTTTCTTGTTCTTTCTTTCTTTCTTTCTTGTTCTTTCTTTCGTTCGTTCTTTCTTTCTTTCTTTCTTTCTTGTTCTTTCTTTCTTTCTTGTTCTTTCTTTCTTTCTTGTTCTTTCTTTCTTTCTTGTTCTTTCTTTCTTTCGTTCTTTCTTGTTCTTTCTTTCTTTCTTGTTCGTTCTTTCTTGTTCGTTCTTTCTTGTTCGTTCTTTCTTTCTTGTTCTTTCGTTCTTTCTTTCTTTCTTTCTTTCTTTCTTGTTCGTTCTTTCTTTCTTGTTCGTTTTTTCTTTCTTTCTTGTTCGTTCTTTCTTTCTTTCTTGTTCGTTCTTTCTTTCTTTCTTGTTCTTTCTTTCTTGTTCTTTCTTTCTTGTTCTTTCTTTCTTGTTCTTTCTTGTTCTTTCTTTCTTTCGTTCTTTCTTGTTCTTTCTTTCTTTCTTTCTTTCTTGTTCTTTCTTTCTTTCTTTTTCGTTCTTTCTTTCTTTCGTTCTTTCTTGTTCTTTCTTTCTTTCTTTCTTTCTTTCTTTCTTTTGTTCTTTCTTTCTTTCTTTTGTTCTTTCTTTCTTTCTTTCTTTCTTTCTTTCTTGTTCTTTCTTTCTTTCGTTCTTTCTTTCTTTCGTTCTTTCTTGTTCTTTCTTTCTTTCTTTCTTTCTTTCTTGTTCGTTCTTTCTTTCTTGTTCGTTCTTTCTTTCTTGTTCGTTCTTTCTTTCTTGTTCGTTCTTTCTTTCTTGTTCTTTCTTTCTTTCTTTCTTGTTCTTTCTTTCTTTCTTGTTCTTTCTTTCTTTCTTTCTTGTTCTTTCTTTCTTTCTTGTTCGTTCTTTCTTTCTTGTTCGTTCTTTCTTTCTTGTTCTTTCTTTCTTTCTTTCTTGTTCTTTCTTTCTTTCTTGTTCTTTCTTTCTTTCTTTCTTGTTCGTTCTTTCTTTCTTTCTTGTTCGTTCTTTCTTTCTTTCTTGTTCGTTCTTTCTTTCTTTCTTGTTCGTTCTTTCTTTCTTGTTCTTTCTTTCTTGTTCTTTCTTTCTTTCGTTCTTTCTTGTTCTTTCTTGTTCTTTCTTGTTCTTTCTTTCTTTCTTGTTCTTTCTTTCTTTCTTTCTTTCTTTCTTGTTCTTTCGTTCGTTCGTTCGTTCGTTCTTTCTTTCTTGTTCTTTCTTGTTCGTTCTTTCTTGTTCGTTCTTTCTTTCTTTCTTGTTCTTTCTTTCTTTCTTTCTTGTTCTTTCTTTCTTTCTTTCTTGTTCTTTCGTTCGTTCGTTCTTTCTTTCTTTCTTTCGTTCTTTCTTGTTCTTTCTTGTTCTTTCTTTCTTTCTTTCTTTCTTGTTCTTTCTTGTTCTTTCTTTCTTTCTTTCTTTCTTGTTCTTTCTTTCTTTCTTTCTTTCTTGTTCTTTCTTTCTTTCTTGTTCTTTCTTTCTTTCTTTCTTGTTCTTTCTTGTTCGTTCTTTCTTGTTCGTTCTTTCTTTCTTTCTTGTTCGTTCTTTCTTTCTTTCTTGTTCTTTCTTTCTTGTTCTTTCTTTCTTGTTCTTTCTTTCTTGTTCTTTCTTTCTTGTTCTTTCTTGTTCTTTCTTTCTTGTTCTTTCTTGTTCTTTCTTTCTTTCTTTCTTGTTCTTTCTTGTTCTTTCTTTCTTGTTCTTTCTTTCTTTCTTTCTTGTTCTTTCTTTCTTTCTTTCTTTCTTGTTCTTTCTTTCTTTCTTTCTTTCTTGTTCTTTCTTTCTTTCTTTCTTGTTCTTTCTTTCTTTCTTGTTCGTTCTTTCTTTCTTGTTCGTTCTTTCTTTCTTGTTCGTTCTTTCTTTCTTGTTCTTTCTTTCTTTCTTGTTCTTTCTTTCTTTCTTGTTCTTTCTTTCTTGTTCTTTCTTTCTTGTTCTTTCTTTCTTTCTTGTTCTTTCTTTCTTGTTCTTTCTTTCTTTCTTGTTCTTTCTTTCTTTCTTGTTCTTTCTTTCTTTCTTGTTCTTTCTTTCTTTCTTGTTCTTTCTTTCTTTCTTGTTCTTTCTTTCTTTCTTGTTCTTTCTTTCTTTCTTGTTCTTTCTTTCTTTCTTGTTCTTTCTTTCTTTCTTGTTCTTTCTTTCTTTCTTGTTCTTTCTTGTTCTTTCTTGTTCTTTCTTGTTCTTTCTTGTTCTTTCTTGTTCTTTCTTGTTCTTTCTTGTTCTTTCTTTCTTTCTTGTTCTTTCTTTCTTTCTTGTTCTTTCTTTCTTTCTTGTTCTTTCTTGTTCTTTCTTTCTTTCTTGTTCTTTCTTGTTCTTTCTTTCTTTCTTGTTCTTTCTTTCTTTCTTGTTCTTTCTTGTTCTTTCTTTCTTTCTTGTTCTTTCTTGTTCGTTCTTTCTTTCTTTCTTTCTTTCTTTCTTTCTTTCTTTCTTGTTCGTTCTTTCTTTCTTGTTCTTTCTTTCTTTCTTGTTCTTTCGTTCTTTCTTGTTCTTTCGTTCTTTCTTGTTCTTTCTTTCTTTCTTGTTCTTTCTTTCTTTCTTTCTTGTTCTTTCTTTCTTTCTTTCTTTCTTGTTCTTTCTTTCTTTCTTGTTCTTTCTTTCTTTCTTGTTCTTTCTTTCTTTCTTGTTCTTTCTTTCTTTCTTGTTCTTTCTTGTTCTTTCTTTCTTTCTTGTTCTTTCTTTCTTTCTTGTTCTTTCTTTCTTTCTTGTTCTTTCTTGTTCTTTCTTTCTTTCTTGTTCTTTCTTTCTTTCGTTCTTTCTTGTTCTTTCGTTCTTTCTTGTTCTTTCTTTCTTTCTTGTTCTTTCTTTCTTTCTTGTTCTTTCTTTCTTTCTTGTTCTTTCTTTCTTTCTTGTTCTTTCTTTCTTTCTTGTTCTTTCTTTCTTTCTTGTTCTTTCTTTCTTGTTCTTTCTTTCTTTCTTGTTCTTTCTTTCTTTCTTGTTCTTTCTTTCTTTCTTGTTCTTTCTTTCTTGTTCGTTCTTTCTTTCTTGTTCGTTCTTTCTTTCTTTCTTTCTTTCTTTCTTTCTTTCTTGTTCGTTCTTTCTTTCTTTCTTTCTTTCTTGTTCTTTCTTTCTTTCTTGTTCTTTCTTTCTTGTTCTTTCTTTCTTGTTCTTTCTTTCTTTCTTGTTCTTTCTTTCTTTCTTGTTCTTTCTTTCTTTCTTGTTCTTTCTTGTTCTTTCTTTCTTTCTTGTTCTTTCTTTCTTTCGTTCTTTCTTGTTCTTTCGTTCTTTCTTGTTCTTTCTTTCTTTCTTGTTCTTTCTTTCTTTCTTGTTCTTTCTTTCTTGTTCGTTCTTTCTTTCTTGTTCTTTCTTTCTTTCTTGTTCTTTCTTTCTTTCTTGTTCTTTCTTTCTTGTTCTTTCTTTCTTTCTTTCTTGTTCGTTCTTTCTTTCTTTCTTTCTTTCTTTCTTTCTTGTTCTTTCTTTCTTTCTTGTTCGTTCTTTCTTTCTTTCTTTCTTTCTTTCTTTCTTGTTCGTTCTTTCTTTCTTGTTCTTTCTTTCGTTCTTTCTTGTTCTTTCTTGTTCTTTCTTTCTTTCTTGTTCTTTCTTTCTTTCTTTCGTTCTTTCTTTCTTTCTTTCTTGTTCGTTCTTTCTTTCTTTCTTGTTCTTTCTTTCTTTCTTGTTCTTTCTTTCTTTCTTGTTCTTTCTTTCTTTCTTGTTCTTTCTTTCTTTCTTGTTCTTTCTTTCTTTCTTGTTCTTTCTTTCTTTCTTGTTCTTTCTTTCGTTCTTTCTTGTTCTTTCTTTCGTTCTTTCTTGTTCTTTCTTTCGTTCTTTCTTTCTTGTTCTTTCTTTCTTTCTTGTTCTTTCTTTCTTTCTTTCTTTCTTTCTTTCTTTCTTTCTTTCTTGTTCGTTCTTTCTTTCTTGTTCTTTCTTTCTTTCTTGTTCTTTCTTTCTTTCTTTCTTTCTTGTTCGTTCTTTCTTTCTTTCTTGTTCTTTCTTTCTTTCTTGTTCTTTCTTTCTTTCTTGTTCTTTCTTTCTTTCTTGTTCTTTCTTTCTTTCTTTCTTTCTTGTTCGTTCTTTCTTTCTTTCTTGTTCTTTCTTTCGTTCTTTCTTGTTCTTTCTTTCGTTCTTTCTTTCTTGTTCTTTCTTTCTTTCTTTCTTTCTTTCTTTCTTTCTTGTTCGTTCTTTCTTTCGTTCTTTCTTTCTTTCGTTCTTTCTTTCGTTCTTTCTTGTTCGTTCTTGTTCGTTCTTTCTTGTTCTTTCTTTCTTTCTTTCGTTCGTTCTTGTTCGTTCTTGTTCGTTCTTTCTTGTTCTTTCTTTCTTTCTTTCTTTCTTGTTCGTTCTTTCTTTCTTGTTCTTTCTTTCGTTCTTTCTTGTTCTTTCTTGTTCTTTCTTTCTTTCTTGTTCTTTCTTTCTTTCTTTCGTTCTTTCTTTCTTTCTTTCTTTCTTTCTTTCTTTCTTTCTTGTTCTTTCTTTCTTTCTTTCGTTCTTTCTTTCGTTCTTTCTTTCTTTCGTTCTTTCTTTCTTTCGTTCTTTCTTTCTTTCGTTCTTTCTTTCTTTCGTTCTTTCTTTCTTTCGTTCTTTCTTTCGTTCTTTCTTTCGTTCTTTCTTTCGTTCTTTCTTTCGTTCTTTCTTTCTTTCGTTCTTTCTTTCGTTCTTTCTTTCGTTCTTTCTTTCGTTCTTTCTTTCGTTCTTTCTTTCGTTCGTTCTTTCTTGTTCTTTCTTTTTCTTTCTTTCTTTCTTTTTCTTTCTTTCTTTCTTTCTTTCTTTCTTTCTTTCTTTCTTTCTTTCTTTCTTTCTTTCTTTCTTTCTTTCTTTCTTTCTTTCTTTCTTTCTTTCTTTCTTTCTTTCTTGTTCTTTCGTTCTTTCTTGTTCTTTCTTTCTTTCTTGTTCTTTCTTTCTTGTTCTTTCTTTCTTTCTTTCTTTCTTGTTCTTTCTTTCTTTCTTGTTCTTTCTTTCTTTCTTGTTCTTTCTTTCTTTCTTGTTCTTTCTTTCTTTCTTGTTCTTTCTTTCTTTCTTGTTCTTTCTTTCTTTCTTGTTCTTTCTTTCTTTCTTTCGTTCTTTCTTTCTTTCGTTCTTTCTTTCTTTCTTTCTTTCTTTCTTTCTTTCTTTCTTTCTTTCTTTCTTGTTCTTTCTTTCGTTCTTTCTTTCGTTCTTTCTTTCTTTCGTTCTTTCTTTCTTTCGTTCTTTCTTTCTTTCGTTCTTTCTTTCTTTCTTTCTTTCTTTCTTTCGTTCTTTCTTTCGTTCTTTCTTTCGTTCTTTCTTTCTTTCGTTCTTTCTTTCTTTCGTTCTTTCTTTCTTTCGTTCTTTCTTGTTCTTTCTTTTTCTTTCTTTCTTTCTTTTTCTTTCTTTCTTTCTTTCTTTCTTTCTTTCTTTCTTTCTTTCTTTCTTTCTTTCTTTCTTTCTTTCTTTCTTTCTTTCTTTCTTTCTTTCTTTCTTGTTCTTTCGTTCTTTCTTGTTCTTTCTTTCTTTCTTGTTCTTTCTTTCTTTCTTTCTTTCTTGTTCTTTCTTTCTTTCTTGTTCTTTCTTTCTTTCTTGTTCTTTCTTTCTTTCTTGTTCTTTCTTTCTTTCTTGTTCTTTCTTTCTTTCTTGTTCTTTCTTTCTTTCTTGTTCTTTCTTTCTTTCTTGTTCGTTCTTTCTTTCTTGTTCGTTCTTTCTTTCTTGTTCGTTCTTTCTTTCTTGTTCGTTCTTTCTTTCTTGTTCTTTCTTGTTCGTTCTTTCTTGTTCTTTCTTTCTTGTTCGTTCTTTCTTTCTTGTTCTTTCTTTCTTTCTTGTTCTTTCTTTCTTTCGTTCGTTCTTTCTTTCTTGTTCGTTCTTTCTTTCTTGTTCGTTCTTTCTTTCTTGTTCGTTCTTTCTTTCTTGTTCGTTCTTTCTTTCTTTCTTTCTTGTTCGTTCTTTCTTTCTTTCTTGTTCTTTCTTTCTTTCTTTCTTGTTCTTTCTTTCTTTCTTGTTCTTTCTTTCTTTCTTGTTCGTTCTTTCTTTCTTGTTCGTTCTTTCTTTCTTGTTCGTTCTTTCTTTCTTGTTCGTTCTTTCTTTCTTGTTCGTTCTTTCTTTCTTGTTCGTTCTTTCTTTCTTTCTTTCTTGTTCGTTCTTTCTTTCTTTCTTGTTCTTTCTTGTTCTTTCTTGTTCGTTCTTTCTTGTTCTTTCTTTCTTGTTCGTTCTTTCTTTCTTGTTCTTTCTTTCTTTCTTGTTCTTTCTTTCTTTCGTTCGTTCTTTCTTTCTTGTTCGTTCTTTCTTTCTTGTTCGTTCTTTCTTTCTTGTTCGTTCTTTCTTTCTTGTTCGTTCTTTCTTTCTTTCTTTCTTGTTCGTTCTTTCTTTCTTTCTTGTTCTTTCTTTCTTTCTTTCTTGTTCTTTCTTTCTTTCTTGTTCTTTCTTTCTTTCTTGTTCGTTCTTTCTTTCTTGTTCGTTCTTTCTTTCTTGTTCGTTCTTTCTTTCTTTCTTTCTTGTTCGTTCTTTCTTTCTTTCTTTCTTGTTCGTTCTTTCTTTCTTTCTTGTTCTTTCTTTCTTTCTTTCTTGTTCTTTCTTTCTTTCTTGTTCTTTCTTTCTTTCTTGTTCTTTCTTTCTTTCTTGTTCTTTCTTTCTTTCTTGTTCGTTCTTTCTTTCTTTCTTGTTCGTTCTTTCTTTCTTTCTTGTTCGTTCTTTCTTTCTTTCTTGTTCGTTCTTTCTTTCTTTCTTGTTCTTTCTTTCTTGTTCTTTCTTTCTTGTTCTTTCTTTCTTGTTCTTTCTTTCTTGTTCTTTCTTGTTCTTTCTTTCTTTCTTTCTTGTTCTTTCTTGTTCTTTCTTTCTTGTTCTTTCTTTCTTTCTTTCTTGTTCTTTCTTTCTTTCTTTCTTGTTCTTTCTTTCTTTCTTTCTTTCTTGTTCTTTCTTTCTTTCTTTCTTGTTCTTTCTTTCTTTCTTGTTCTTTCTTTCTTTCTTGTTCTTTCTTTCTTTCTTGTTCTTTCTTTCTTTCTTGTTCTTTCTTTCTTTCTTGTTCTTTCTTTCTTTCTTGTTCTTTCTTTCTTTCTTGTTCTTTCTTTCTTTCTTGTTCTTTCTTTCTTTCTTGTTCTTTCTTTCTTTCTTGTTCTTTCTTTCTTTCTTGTTCTTTCTTTCTTTCTTGTTCTTTCGTTCTTTCTTGTTCTTTCTTTCTTTCTTGTTCTTTCTTTCTTTCTTGTTCTTTCTTTCTTTCTTGTTCTTTCGTTCTTTCTTGTTCTTTCTTTCTTTCTTTCTTTTGTTCTTTCTTTCTTTCTTGTTCTTTCGTTCTTTCTTGTTCTTTCTTTCTTTCTTTCTTTCGTTCTTTCTTTCTTTCGTTCTTTCTTTCGTTCTTTCGTTCTTTCGTTCTTTCTTTCTTTCTTTCTTTCTTTCTTTCTTTCTTGTTCTTTCTTTCTTTCTTGTTCTTTCTTTCTTGTTCTTTCTTTCTTTCTTGTTCTTTCTTTCTTGTTCTTTCTTTCTTTCTTTCTTGTTCTTTCTTTCTTTCTTGTTCGTTCTTTCTTTCTTGTTCGTTCTTTCTTTCTTGTTCTTTCTTTCTTTCTTTCTTGTTCTTTCTTTCTTTCTTTCTTGTTCTTTCTTTCTTTCTTTCTTGTTCTTTCTTTCTTTCTTTCTTGTTCTTTCTTTCTTTCTTTCTTGTTCTTTCTTTCTTTCTTTCTTGTTCTTTCTTTCTTTCTTTCTTGTTCTTTCTTTCTTTCTTTCTTGTTCTTTCTTTCTTGTTCTTTCTTTCTTTCTTTCTTGTTCTTTCTTGTTCTTTCTTGTTCTTTCTTTCTTTCTTGTTCTTTCTTTCTTGTTCTTTCTTTCTTTCTTGTTCTTTCTTTCTTGTTTGTTCTTTCTTTCTTTCTTTCTTTCTTGTTCTTTCTTTCTTGTTCGTTCTTTCTTTCTTGTTCGTTCTTTCTTTCTTTCGTTCTTTCTTGTTCTTTCTTTCTTGTTCGTTCTTTCTTTCTTTCTTGTTCTTTCTTTCTTGTTCTTTCTTTCTTGTTCTTTCTTTCTTGTTCGTTCTTTCTTTCTTTCTTGTTCTTTCTTTCTTTCTTGTTCTTTCTTTCTTTCTTGTTCTTTCTTTCTTTCTTGTTCTTTCTTGTTCTTTCTTGTTCTTTCTTTCTTTCTTGTTCTTTCTTTCTTTCTTGTTCTTTCTTTCTTGTTCTTTCTTGTTCGTTCTTTTTCTTTCTTTCGTTCTTTCTTTCGTTCTTTCTTGTTCTTTCTTTTTCTTTCTTTCTTTCTTTCTTTCTTTCTTTCTTTCTTTCTTTCTTTCTTTCTTTCTTGTTCTTTCTTTCTTTCTTGTTCTTTCTTTCTTGTTCTTTCTTTCTTTCTTGTTCTTTCTTTCTTGTTCTTTCTTTCTTTCTTTCTTGTTCTTTCTTTCTTTCTTGTTCTTTCTTTCTTTCTTGTTCTTTCTTTCTTTCTTGTTCTTTCTTTCTTTCTTGTTCTTTCTTTCTTGTTCTTTCTTTCTTTCTTTCTTGTTCTTTCTTTCTTTCTTGTTCTTTCTTTCTTTCTTTCTTGTTCTTTCTTTCTTTCTTTCTTGTTCTTTCTTTCTTTCTTTCTTGTTCTTTCTTTCTTGTTCTTTCTTTCTTGTTCGTTCTTTCTTTCTTTCTTTCTTGTTCGTTCTTTCTTTCTTTCTTGTTCGTTCTTTCTTTCTTTCTTGTTCGTTCTTTCTTTCTTGTTCTTTCGTTCTTTCTTTCTTTCTTGTTCGTTCTTTCTTTCTTTCTTGTTCGTTCTTTCTTTCTTGTTCTTTCTTTCTTGTTCTTTCTTTCTTGTTCTTTCTTTCTTGTTCTTTCGTTCTTTCTTTCTTTCTTTCTTTCGTTCTTTCGTTCTTTCTTTCGTTCGTTCTTTCTTTCGTTCTTTCTTTCGTTCTTTCTTTCGTTCTTTCTTTCGTTCTTTCTTTCTTTCGTTCTTTCTTGTTCGTTCTTGTTCGTTCTTTCTTGTTCTTTCTTTCTTTCTTTCTTTCTTGTTCTTTCTTTCTTTCTTTTTCGTTCTTTCTTTCGTTCTTTCGTTCTTTCTTTCTTTCGTTCTTTCTTTCTTTCTTTCTTTCTTTCTTTCTTTCTTTCTTTCTTTCTTTCTTTCTTGTTCTTTCTTTCTTTCTTTCTTGTTCTTTCTTTCTTGTTCTTTCTTTCTTGTTCTTTCTTTCTTGTTCTTTCTTTCTTTCTTGTTCTTTCTTTCTTTCTTGTTCTTTCTTTCTTTCTTGTTCTTTCTTTCTTTCTTGTTCTTTCTTTCTTTCTTGTTCTTTCTTTCTTTCTTGTTCTTTCTTTCTTTCTTGTTCTTTCTTTCTTTCTTGTTCTTTCTTTCTTTCTTGTTCTTTCTTTCTTTCTTTCTTTCTTTCTTGTTTGTTCTTTCTTGTTCTTTCTTTCTTGTTCTTTCTTTCTTGTTCTTTCTTTCTTTCTTGTTCTTTCTTTCTTTCTTGTTCTTTCTTTCTTGTTTGTTCTTTCTTTCTTGTTTGTTCTTTCTTTCTTTCTTTCTTTCTTGTTCTTTCTTTCTTTCTTGTTCTTTCTTTCTTTCTTTCTTTCTTGTTCTTTCTTTCTTTCTTGTTCTTTCTTTCTTTCTTGTTCTTTCTTTCTTTCTTGTTCTTTCTTTCTTTCTTGTTCTTTCTTTCTTGTTCTTTCTTGTTCTTTCTTTCTTTCTTGTTCTTTCTTGTTCTTTCTTTCTTTCGTTCTTTCTTTCTTTCTTTCTTTCTTGTTCTTTCTTGTTCTTTCTTTCTTTCTTTCTTGTTCTTTCTTGTTCTTTCTTTCTTTCTTGTTCTTTCTTTCTTTCTTGTTCTTTCTTTCTTGTTCTTTCTTTCTTGTTCTTTCTTTCTTTCTTTCTTTCTTGTTCTTTCTTTCTTTCTTTCTTTCTTGTTCTTTCTTTCTTTCTTGTTCTTTCTTTCTTTCTTTCTTGTTCTTTCTTTCTTTCTTTCTTGTTCGTTCTTTCTTTCTTTCTTGTTCTTTCTTGTTCGTTCTTTCTTTCTTTCGTTCTTTCTTGTTCTTTCTTTTTCTTTCTTTCTTTCTTTCTTTCTTTCTTTCTTTCTTTCTTTCTTTCTTTCTTTCTTTCTTTCTTTCTTTCTTTCTTTCTTTCTTTCTTTCTTGTTCGTTCTTTCTTTCTTGTTCTTTCTTTCTTTCTTGTTCTTTCGTTCTTTCTTGTTCTTTCGTTCTTTCTTGTTCTTTCTTTCTTGTTCTTTCTTTCTTTCTTGTTCTTTCTTTCTTTCTTGTTCTTTCTTTCTTTCTTGTTCTTTCTTTCTTTCTTGTTCTTTCTTTCTTTCTTGTTCTTTCTTTCTTTCTTTCTTGTTCTTTCTTTCTTTCTTGTTCTTTCTTTCTTTCTTTCTTTCTTTCTTGTTCGTTCTTTCTTTCTTTCTTGTTCGTTCTTTCTTTCTTGTTCGTTCTTTCTTTCTTGTTCTTTCTTTCTTTCTTGTTCTTTCTTTCTTTCTTTCTTTCTTTCTTTCTTGTTCTTTCTTTCTTTCTTTCTTTCTTTCTTGTTCGTTCTTTCTTTCTTTCTTTCGTTCTTTCTTGTTCGTTCTTGTTCGTTCTTTCTTGTTCTTTCTTTCTTTCTTTCGTTCTTTCTTGTTCGTTCTTGTTCGTTCTTGTTCGTTCTTTCTTGTTTCTTTCTTTCTTTCTTTCTTTCTTGTTCTTTCTTTCTTTCTTTTTCGTTCTTTCTTTCTTTCGTTCTTTCTTGTTCTTTCTTTTCTTTCTTTCTTTCTTTCTTTCTTTCTTTCTTTCTTTCTTTCTTTCTTGTTCTTTCTTTCTTTCTTGTTCTTTCTTTCTTTCTTGTTCTTTCTTTCTTTCTTGTTCGTTCTTTCTTGTTCGTTCTTTCTTGTTCTTTCTTTCTTTCTTGTTCTTTCTTTCTTTCTTGTTCTTTCTTTCTTTCTTGTTCTTTCTTTCTTTCTTGTTCTTTCTTTCTTTCTTGTTCTTTCTTTCTTTCTTGTTCTTTCTTTCTTTCTTGTTCTTTCTTTCTTTCTTGTTCTTTCTTTCTTTCTTGTTCTTTCTTTCTTTCTTGTTTCTTTCTTTCTTTCTTGTTCTTTCTTTCTTTCTTGTTCTTTCTTTCTTTCTTGTTCTTTCTTTCTTTCTTGTTCTTTCTTTCTTTCTTGTTCTTTCTTTCTTTCTTGTTCTTTCTTTCTTTCTTGTTCTTTCTTTCTTTCTTGTTCTTTCTTTCTTGTTCGTTCTTTCTTTCTTGTTCGTTCTTTCTTTCTTTCGTTCTTTCTTGTTCTTTCTTTCTTGTTCGTTCTTTCTTTCTTTCTTGTTCTTTCTTTCTTGTTCTTTCTTTCTTGTTCTTTCTTTCTTGTTCGTTCTTTCTTTCTTTCTTGTTCTTTCTTTCTTGTTCTTTCTTTCTTGTTCGTTTCTTTCTTTCTTTCTTGTTCTTTCTTTCTTGTTCTTTCTTTCTTGTTCGTTCTTTCTTTCTTTCTTGTTCTTTCTTTCTTGTTCTTTCTTTCTTTCTTGTTCTTTCTTTCTTGTTCTTTCTTTCTTTCTTGTTCTTTCTCTTTCTTTCTTGTTCTTTCTTGTTCTTTCTTGTTCTTTCTTTCTTTCTTGTTCTTTCTTTCTTTCTTGTTCTTTCTTTCTTTCTTTCTTGTTCTTTCTTTCTTTCTTTCTTGTTCTTTCTTTCTTTCTTTCTTGTTCTTTCTTTCTTGTTCTTTCTTTCTTTCTTTCTTGTTCTTTCGTTCTTTCTTGTTCTTTCTTTCTTTCTTGTTCTTTCTTTCTTGTTCTTTCTTTCTTTCTTGTTCTTTCTTTCTTTCTTGTTCTTTCTTTCTTTCTTGTTCTTTCTTTCTTTCTTGTTCTTTCTTTCTTTCTTTCTTTCTTGTTCTTTCTTTCTTGTTCTTTCTTTCTTTCTTGTTCTTTCTTTCTTGTTCTTTCTTTCTTTCTTGTTCTTTCTTTCTTTCTTGTTCTTTCTTTCTTTCTTTCTTTCTTTCTTGTTCGTTCTTTCTTTCTTTCTTGTTCGTTCTTTCTTTCTTGTTCGTTCTTTCTTTCTTTCTTGTTCGTTCTTTCTTTCTTGTTCGTTCTTTCTTTCTTGTTCTTTCTTTCTTTCTTGTTCTTTCTTTCTTTCTTTCTTTCTTTCTTGTTCTTTCTTTCTTTCTTTCTTTCTTTCTTGTTCGTTCTTTCTTTCTTTCTTGTTCGTTCTTTCTTTCTTGTTCGTTCTTTCTTTCTTTCTTGTTCGTTCTTTCTTTCTTGTTCGTTCTTTCTTTCTTGTTTCTTTCTTTCTTTCTTGTTCTTTCTTTCTTTCTTTCTTTCTTTTTTTTCTTGTTCGTTCTTTCTTTCTTTCTTTCTTGTTCGTTTTCTTTCTTTCTTTCTTTCTTGTTCGTTCTTTCTTTCTTTCTTTCTTTCTTGTTCTTTCTTTCTTTCTTTCTTTCTTTCTTTCTTGTTCTTTCTTTCTTTCTTGTTCTTTCTTTCTTGTTTGTTCTTTCTTGTTCTTTCTTTCTTGTTCTTTCTTTCTTGTTCTTTCTTTCTTTCTTGTTCTTTCTTTCTTTCTTGTTCTTTCTTTCTTGTTTGTTCTTTCTTTCTTGTTTGTTCTTTCTTTCTTTCTTTCTTTCTTGTTCTTTCTTTCTTTCTTGTTCTTTCTTTCTTTCTTGTTCTTTCTTTCTTTCTTGTTCTTTCTTTCTTTCTTGTTCTTTCTTTCTTTCTTTCTTGTTCGTTCTTTCTTTCTTTCTTGTTCGTTCTTTCTTTCTTTCTTGTTCTTTCTTTCTTTCTTTCTTTCTTGTTCTTTCTTTCTTTCTTGTTCTTTCTTTCTTGTTTGTTCTTTCTTTCTTTCTTTCTTTCTTGTTCTTTCTTTCTTTCGTTCTTTCTTTCTTTCGTTCTTTCTTGTTCTTTCGTTCTTTCTTGTTCTTTCTTTCTTTCTTGTTCTTTCTTTCTTTCTTTCGTTCTTTCTTTCTTTCGTTCTTTCTTTCTTTCGTTCTTTCTTTCTTGTTCTTTCTTTCTTGTTCTTTCTTTCTTGTTCTTTCTTTCTTTCTTTCTTGTTCTTTCTTTCTTTCTTTTTCGTTCTTTCTTGTTCTTTCTTTCTTTCTTTCTTTCTTTCTTTCTTTCTTTCTTTCTTGTTCGTTCTTTCTTTCTTTCTTTCTTGTTCGTTCTTTCTTTCTTTCTTGTTCGTTCTTTCTTTCTTTCTTTCTTGTTCGTTCTTTCTTTCTTTCTTGTTCGTTCTTTCTTTCTTGTTCTTTCTTTCTTGTTCTTTCTTTCTTGTTCTTTCTTTCTTGTTCTTTCTTTCTTGTTCTTTCTTTCTTTCTTTCTTTCTTGTTCTTTTTTGTTCTTTCGTTCTTTCTTGTTCTTTCTTGTTCTTTCGTTCGTTCTTTCTTTCGTTCTTTCTTTCTTTCTTTCGTTCTTTCTTTCGTTCTTTCTTTCGTTCTTTCTTTCGTTCTTTCTTTCGTTCTTTCTTTCGTTCTTTCTTTCGTTCTTTCTTGTTCGTTCTTGTTCGTTCTTTCTTGTTCTTTCTTTCTTTCTTTCGTTCTTTCTTGTTCGTTCTTGTTCGTTCTTGTTCGTTCTTTCTTGTTCTTTCTTTCTTTCTTTCTTTCTTGTTCTTTCTTTCTTTCTTTTTCGTTCTTTCTTTCTTTCGTTCTTTCTTGTTCTTTCTTTTTCTTTCTTTCTTTCTTTCTTTCTTCTTTCTTTCTTTCTTTCTTTCTTTCTTGTTCGTTCTTTCTTGTTCTTTCTTGTTCTTTCTTTCTTTCTTGTTCTTTCTTTCTTTCTTGTTCTTTCTTTCTTTCTTGTTCGTTCTTTCTTGTTCGTTCTTTCTTGTTCTTTCTTTCTTTCTTGTTCTTTCTTTCTTTCTTGTTCTTTCTTTCTTTCTTGTTCTTTCTTTCTTTCTTGTTCTTTCTTTCTTTCTTGTTCTTTCTTTCTTTCTTGTTCTTTCTTTCTTCTTGTTCTTTCTTTCTTTCTTGTTCTTTCTTTCTTTCTTGTTCTTTCTTTCTTTCTTGTTCTTTCTTTCTTTCTTGTTCTTTCTTTCTTTCTTGTTCTTTCTTTCTTTCTTGTTCTTTCTTTCTTTCTTGTTCTTTCTTTCTTTCTTGTTCTTTCTTTCTTTCTTGTTCTTTCTTTCTTTCTTGTTCTTTCTTTCTTTCTTGTTCTTTCTTTCTTTCTTGTTCTTTCTTTCTTTCTTTTCTTTCTTTCTTTCTTGTTCGTTCTTTCTTTCTTGTTCTTTCTTTCTTTCTTGTTCGTTCTTTCTTTCTTGTTCGTTCTTTCTTTCTTGTTCTTTCTTTCTTTCTTGTTCTTTCTTTCTTTCTTGTTCTTTCTTTCTTTCTTGTTCTTTCTTTCTTGTTCTTTCTTTCTTTCTTGTTCTTTCTTGTTCTTTCTTTCTTTCTTGTTCTTTCTTTCTTTCGTTCTTTCTTGTTCTTTCTTTCTTGTTCGTTCTTTCTTGTTCGTTCTTTCTTGTTCTTTCTTTCTTTCTTGTTTCTTTCTTTCTTTCTTGTTCTTTCTTTCTTTCTTGTTCTTTCTTTCTTTCTTGTTCTTTCTTTCTTTCTTGTTCTTTCTTTCTTTCTTGTTCTTTCTTTCTTTCTTGTTCTTTCTTTCTTTCTTGTTCTTTCTTTCTTTCTTGTTCTTTCTTTCTTTCTTGTTCTTTCTTTCTTTCTTGTTCTTTCTTTCTTTCTTGTTCTTTCTTTCTTTCTTGTTCTTTCTTTCTTTCTTGTTCTTTCTTTCTTTCTTGTTCTTTCTTTCTTTCTTGTTCTTTCTTTCTTTCTTGTTCTTTCTTTCTTTCTTGTTCTTTCTTTCTTTCTTGTTCTTTCTTTCTTTCTTGTTCTTTCTTTCTTTCTTGTTCGTTCTTTCTTTCTTGTTCTTTCTTTCTTTCTTGTTCGTTCTTTCTTTCTTGTTCGTTCTTTCTTTCTTGTTCTTTCTTTCTTTCTTGTTCTTTCTTTCTTTCTTGTTCTTTCTTTCTTTCTTGTTCTTTCTTTCTTGTTCTTTCTTTCTTTCTTGTTCTTTCTTGTTCTTTCTTTCTTTCTTGTTCTTTCTTTCTTTCGTTCTTTCTTGTTCTTTCTTTCTTGTTCGTTCTTTCTTGTTCGTTCTTTCTTTCTTGTTCGTTCTTTCTTTCTTGTTCGTTCTTTCTTTCTTGTTCGTTCTTTCTTTCTTGTTCGTTCTTTCTTTCTTGTTCGTTCTTTCTTTCTTTCTTGTTCTTTCTTTCTTGTTCTTTCTTTCTTGTTCGTTCTTTCTTTCTTTCTTGTTCTTTCTTTCTTTCTTTCTTGTTCTTTCTTTCTTTCTTTCTTGTTCTTTCTTTCTTTCTTTCTTGTTCTTTCTTTCTTTCTTTCTTGTTCTTTCTTTCTTTCTTTCTTGTTCTTTCTTTCTTTCTTTCTTGTTCTTTCTTTCTTTCTTTCTTGTTCTTTCTTTCTTGTTCTTTCTTTCTTTCTTTCTTGTTCTTTCTTGTTCTTTCTTGTTCTTTCTTTCTTTCTTGTTCTTTCTTTCTTGTTCTTTCTTTCTTTCTTGTTCTTTCTCTTTCTTTCTTGTTCTTTCTTGTTCTTTCTTGTTCTTTCTTTCTTTCTTGTTCTTTCTTTCTTTCTTGTTCTTTCTTTCTTTCTTGTTCTTTCTTTCTTTCTTGTTCTTTCTTTCTTTCTTGTTCTTTCTTTCTTTCTTGTTCTTTCTTTCTTTCTTGTTCTTTCTTTCTTGTTCGTTCTTTCTTTCTTGTTCTTTCTTTCTTGTTCGTTCTTTCTTTCTTTCTTGTTCTTTCTTTCTTGTTCTTTCTTTCTTGTTCGTTCTTTCTTTCTTTCTTGTTCTTTCTTTCTTGTTCTTTCTTTCTTGTTCGTTCTTTCTTTCTTTCTTGTTCTTTCTTTCTTGTTCTTTCTTTCTTGTTCGTTCTTTCTTTCTTTCTTGTTCTTTCTTTCTTGTTCTTTCTTTCTTGTTCGTTCTTTCTTTCTTTCTTGTTCTTTCTTTCTTTCTTTCTTGTTCTTTCTTTCTTTCTTTCTTGTTCTTTCTTTCTTTCTTTTTTCTTGTTCTTTCTTTCTTTCTTTCTTTCTTGTTCTTTCTTTCTTTCTTGTTCTTTCTTTCTTTCTTTCTTGTTCTTTCTTTCTTTCTTGTTCTTTCTTTCTTTCTTGTTCTTTCTTTCTTTCTTTCTTGTTCTTTCTTGTTCTTTCTTTCTTTCTTGTTCTTTCTTTCTTTCGTTCTTTCTTGTTCTTTCTTGTTCTTTCTTTCTTTCGTTCTTTCTTGTTCTTTCTTTCTTGTTCTTTCTTTCTTGTTCGTTCTTTCTTTCTTGTTCGTTCTTTCTTTCTTGTTCGTTCTTTCTTTCTTGTTCGTTCTTTCTTTCTTGTTCGTTCTTTCTTTCTTTCTTGTTCTTTCTTTCTTGTTCGTTCTTTCTTTCTTGTTCGTTCTTTCTTTCTTTCTTGTTCTTTCTTTCTTGTTCTTTCTTTCTTGTTCGTTCTTTCTTTCTTTCTTGTTCTTTCTTTCTTGTTCTTTCTTTCTTGTTCGTTCTTTCTTTCTTTCTTGTTCTTTCTTTCTTGTTCTTTCTTTCTTGTTCGTTCTTTCTTTCTTTCTTGTTCTTTCTTTCTTGTTCTTTCTTTCTTGTTCTTTCTTTCTTGTTCTTTCTTTCTTTCTTGTTCTTTCTCTTTCTTTCTTGTTCTTTCTTGTTCTTTCTTGTTCTTTCTTTCTTTCTTGTTCTTTCTTTCTTTCTTGTTCTTTCTTTCTTTCTTGTTCTTTCTTTCTTTCTTGTTCTTTCTTTCTTTCTTGTTCTTTCTTTCTTTCTTGTTCTTTCTTTCTTTCTTGTTCTTTCTTTCTTTCTTGTTCTTTCTTTCTTTCTTTCTTGTTCTTTCTTTCTTTCTTTCTTGTTCTTTCTTTCTTTCTTTCTTGTTCTTTCTTTCTTTCGTTCTTTCTTGTTCGTTCTTTCTTGTTCTTTCTTGTTCTTTCTTGTTCGTTCTTTCTTGTTCGTTCTTTCTTGTTCTTTCTTTCTTTCTTGTTCTTTCTTTCTTTCTTGTTCTTTCTTTCTTTCTTGTTCTTTCTTTCTTTCTTGTTCTTTCTTTCTTTCTTGTTCTTTCTTTCTTTCTTGTTCTTTCTTTCTTTCTTGTTCTTTCTTTCTTTCTTGTTCTTTCTTTCTTTCTTGTTCTTTCTTTCTTTCTTTCTTTCTTTTCTTTCTTGTTCTTTCTTGTTCTTTCTTTCTTTCTTCTTGTTCTTTCTTGTTCTTTCTTGTTCTTTCTTTCTTGTTCTTTCTTGTTCTTTCTTTCTTGTTCTTTCTTTCTTGTTCTTTCTTTCTTTCTTTCTTTCTTGTTCGTTCTTTCTTTCTTTCTTTCTTGTTCGTTCTTTCTTTCTTTCTTGTTCGTTCTTTCTTTCTTGTTCTTTCTTTCTTGTTCTTTCTTTCTTGTTCTTTCTTTCTTTCTTGTTCTTTCGTTCTTTCTTGTTCTTTCGTTCTTTCTTGTTCTTTCTTTCGTTCTTTCTTTCTTTCTTTCGTTCTTTCTTTCTTTCTTTCGTTCTTTCTTTCTTTCGTTCTTTCGTTCTTTCGTTCTTTCGTTCTTTCTTTCTTTCTTTCTTTCTTTCTTGTTCTTTCTTTCTTTCTTTCTTTCTTTCTTGTTCTTTCTTTCTTTCTTGTTCTTTCTTTCTTTCTTGTTCTTTCTTTCTTTCTTTCTTGTTCTTGTTCTTTCTTTCTTTCTTGTTCTTTCTTTCTTTCTTGTTCTTTTCTTTCTTTCTTGTTCTTTCTTTCTTTCTTGTTCTTTCTTGTTCTTTCTTTCTTTCTTGTTCTTTCTTTCTTTCGTTCTTTCGTTCTTTCTTGTTCTTTCTTGTTCTTTCTTGTTCGTTCTTTCTTGTTCTTTCTTGTTCTTTCTTTCTTTCTTGTTCTTTCTTTCTTTCTTGTTCTTTCTTTCTTTCTTGTTCTTTCTTTCTTTCTTGTTCTTTCTTTCTTTCTTGTTCTTTCTTTCTTTCTTTCTTGTTCTTTCTTTCTTTCTTTCTTGTTCTTTCTTTCTTTCTTGTTCTTTCTTTCTTTCTTGTTCTTTCTTTCTTTCGTTCTTTCTTGTTCGTTCTTTCTTGTTCTTTCTTTCTTGTTCTTTCTTTCTTGTTCTTTCTTTCTTGTTCGTTCTTTCTTTCTTGTTCTTTCTTTCTTTCTTGTTCTTTCTTTCTTTCTTGTTCTTTCTTTCTTTCTTGTTCTTTCTTTCTTTCTTGTTCTTTCTTTCTTTCTTGTTCTTTCTTTCTTTCTTGTTCTTTCTTTCTTTCTTGTTCTTTCTTTCTTTCTTGTTCTTTCTTTCTTTCTTGTTCTTTCTTTCTTTCTTGTTCTTTCTTTCTTTCTTGTTCTTTCTTTCTTGTTCTTTCTTTCTTTCTTGTTCTTTCTCTTTCTTTCTTGTTCTTTCTTGTTCTTTCTTGTTCTTTCTTTCTTTCTTGTTCTTTCTTTCTTTCTTGTTCTTTCTTTCTTTCTTGTTCTTTCTTTCTTTCTTGTTCTTTCTTTCTTTCTTGTTCTTTCTTTCTTTCTTGTTCTTTCTTTCTTTCTTGTTCTTTCTTTCTTTCTTGTTCTTTCTTTCTTGTTCTTTCTTTCTTGTTCGTTCTTTCTTTCTTTCTTGTTCTTTCTTTCTTGTTCTTTCTTTCTTGTTCGTTCTTTCTTTCTTTCTTGTTCTTTCTTTCTTGTTCTTTCTTTCTTGTTCGTTCTTTCTTTCTTTCTTGTTCTTTCTTTCTTGTTCTTTCTTTCTTGTTCGTTCTTTCTTTCTTTCTTGTTCTTTCTTTCTTGTTCTTTCTTTCTTGTTCGTTCTTTCTTTCTTTCTTGTTCTTTCTTTCTTTCTTTCTTGTTCTTTCTTTCTTTCTTTCTTGTTCTTTCTTTCTTTCTTTTTTTCTTGTTCTTTCTTTCTTTCTTTCTTTCTTGTTCTTTCTTTCTTTCTTGTTCTTTCTTTCTTTCTTTCTTGTTCTTTCTTTCTTTCTTGTTCTTTCTTTCTTTCTTGTTCTTTCTTTCTTTCTTTCTTGTTCTTTCTTGTTCTTTCTTGTTCTTTCTTTCTTTCGTTCTTTCTTGTTCTTTCTTTCTTTCGTTCTTTCTTGTTCGTTCTTTCTTGTTCTTTCTTGTTCTTTCTTGTTCGTTCTTTCTTGTTCGTTCTTTCTTGTTCTTTCTTTCTTTCTTGTTCTTTCTTTCTTTCTTGTTCTTTCTTTCTTTCTTGTTCTTTCTTTCTTTCTTGTTCTTTCTTTCTTTCTTGTTCTTTCTTTCTTTCTTGTTCTTTCTTTCTTTCTTGTTCTTTCTTTCTTTCTTGTTCTTTCTTTCTTTCTTGTTCTTTCTTTCTTTCTTGTTCTTTCTTTCTTTCTTGTTCTTTCTTTCTTGTTCTTTCTTTCTTTCTTTCTTTCTTTCTTGTTCTTTCTTGTTCTTTCTTTCTTTCTTTCTTGTTCTTTCTTGTTCTTTCTTGTTCTTTCTTTCTTGTTCTTTCTTGTTCTTTCTTTCTTGTTCTTTCTTTCTTGTTCTTTCTTTCTTTCTTTCTTTCTTGTTCGTTCTTTCTTTCTTTCTTTCTTGTTCGTTCTTTCTTTCTTTCTTGTTCGTTCTTTCTTTCTTGTTCTTTCTTTCTTGTTCTTTCTTTCTTTCTTGTTCTTTCTTTCTTTCGTTCTTTCTTGTTCTTTCGTTCTTTCTTGTTCTTTCGTTCTTTCTTGTTCTTTCTTTCTTTCTTTCGTTCCTTTCTTTCTTTCGTTCTTTCTTTCTTTCGTTCTTTCGTTCTTTCGTTCTTTCTTTCTTTCTTTCTTTCTTTCTTTCTTTCTTGTTCTTTCTTTCTTGTTCTTTCTTTCTTTCTTTCTTTCTTTCTTTCTTTCTTGTTCTTTCTTTCTTTCTTGTTCTTTCTTTCTTTCTTGTTCTTTCTTTCTTTCTTTCTTGTTCTTGTTCTTTCTTTCTTTCTTGTTCTTTCTTTCTTTCTTGTTCTTTCTTTCTTTCTTGTTCTTTCTTTCTTTCTTGTTCTTTCTTGTTCTTTCTTTCTTTCTTGTTCTTTCTTTCTTTCGTTCTTTCTTGTTCTTTCTTGTTCTTTCTTGTTCTTTCTTTCTTTCGTTCTTTCTTGTTCTTTCTTGTTCTTTCTTGTTCGTTCTTTCTTGTTCGTTCTTTCTTGTTCTTTCTTTCTTTCTTGTTCTTTCTTTCTTTCTTGTTCTTTCTTTCTTTCTTGTTCTTTCTTTCTTTCTTGTTCTTTCTTTCTTTCTTTCTTGTTCTTTCTTTCTTTCTTTCTTTCTTGTTCTTTCTTTCTTTCTTGTTCTTTCTTTCTTTCTTGTTCTTTCTTTCTTTCGTTCTTTCTTGTTCGTTCTTTCTTGTTCTTTCTTTCTTGTTCTTTCTTTCTTGTTCGTTCTTTCTTCTTGTTCTTTCTTTCTTTCTTGTTCTTTCTTTCTTTCTTGTTCTTTCTTTCTTTCTTGTTCTTTCTTTCTTTCTTGTTCTTTCTTTCTTTCTTGTTCTTTCTTTCTTTCTTGTTCTTTCTTTCTTTCTTGTTCTTTCTTTCTTTCTTGTTCTTTCTTTCTTTCTTTCTTTCTTGTTCTTTCTTTCTTTCTTGTTCTTTCTTTCTTTCTTGTTCTTTCTTTCTTTCTTTCTTGTTCTTGTTCTTTCTTTCTTTCTTGTTCTTTCTTTCTTTCTTTCTTGTTCTTTCTTTCTTTCTTTCTTGTTCTTTCTTTCTTTCTTTCTTGTTCTTTCTTTCTTTCTTTCTTGTTCTTTCTTTCTTTCTTTCTTTCTTGTTCTTTCTTTCTTTCTTTCTTTCTTGTTCTTTCTTTCTTTCTTGTTCTTTCTTTCTTTCTTGTTCTTTCTTTCTTTCGTTCTTTCTTGTTCTTTCGTTCTTTCTTGTTCTTTCTTTCTTTCTTGTTCTTTCTTTCTTTCTTGTTCTTTCTTTCTTTCTTTCTTGTTCTTTCTTTCTTTCTTGTTCTTTCTTTCTTTCTTTCTTGTTCTTTCTTTCTTTCTTTCTTGTTCTTTCTTTCTTTCTTGTTCTTTCTTTCTTTCGTTCTTTCTTGTTCTTTCGTTCTTTCTTGTTCTTTCTTTCTTTCTTGTTCTTTCTTTCTTTCTTGTTCTTTCTTTCTTTCTTTCTTGTTCTTTCTTTCTTTCTTTCTTGTTCTTTCTTTCTTTCTTTCTTGTTCTTTCTTTCTTTCTTTCTTGTTCTTTCTTTCTTTCTTTCTTGTTCTTTCTTTCTTTCTTGTTCTTTCTTTCTTTCTTGTTCTTTCTTTCTTTCGTTCTTTCTTGTTCTTTCGTTCTTTCTTGTTCTTTCTTTCTTTCTTTCGTTCTTTCTTTCTTTCGTTCTTTCGTTCTTTCTTTCTTTCGTTCTTTCTTTCTTTCTTTCTTTCTTGTTCTTTCTTTCTTTCTTTTTCGTTCTTTCTTTCTTTCGTTCTTTCT
>JBBGZY010003526.1:0-42018 GCA_037952925.1 Lithobates clamitans | reverse complement strand
CTCAGAAGAGTGGAGGATGATATAGCCATAAAGGGGGCAACTCCTTATTAATGGTCATAGGGGAGAGGGGGAGAACTCCATATTAATGGACATGGGGGGCAACTCCATATTAATGGTCATGGGGGGAAGGGGGGAAACTCCATATTAAAGCAGAGTTCCACCCAAAAGTCCAACTTCCGCTTACTCCTCGCCCCCTACCATGCCACAATTGGCATGTCGTTTTTTTGGTCATGGGTGGAAAGGGGGGCAATTCCATTTTGATGGTCATGATGAGAGGGGGCAACTCCATATTAATGGTCATGGGGGGAGGGAGGGGGCAACTCCATATTATTGGTCATGGGGGAGAGGGGGGGGCAACTCCATATTGATGGCCATGGGGGGGAAAGGGGGGCAACTCCATATTAATGGCCATGGGGGGAAAGGGGGGCAACTCCATATTAATGGCCATGGGGGAAAGGGGGGCAACTCCATATTAATGTTCATGGGTGGAAAGGGGGGCAACTCCATTATAATGGTCATGGAGGGAGGGAGGGGGCAACTCCATATTAATGGTGATGGGTGGAAAGGGGGGCAACTCCATATTAATGGTCATGGGGGAGAAAGGGGGGCAACTCCATATTAATGTTCATGGGTGGAAAGGGGGGCAACTCCATTATAATGGTCATGGAGCGAGGGAGGGGGCAACTCCATATTAATGGTCATGGGCGGAAAGGGGGGCAACTCCATATTAATGGTCATGGGGGGAAAGGGGGGCAACTCCATATTAATGGCCATGGGGGGAAAGGGGGGCAACTCCATATTAATGGTCATGGGGGGAAAGGGGGGCAACTCCATATTAATGTTCATGGGTGGAAAGGGGGGCAACTCCATTATAATGGTCATGGAGGAAGGGAGGGGGCAACTCCATATTAATGGTGATGAGTGGAAAGGGGGGCAACTCCATATTATTGGTCATGGGGGAGAGGGGGGAAACTCCATATTAATGGTCATGGGGAGATAAGTGGGGCACATCCATAATAATGGTCATGGGGGGAAGGGGGGGGCAACTCCATATTAATGGTCATGGGGGGAAAGGGGGGCAACTCCATATTAATGGTCATGGGGGTAAAGGGGGGCAACTCCATATTAATGTTCATGGGTGGAAAGGGGGGCAACTCCATTATAATGGTCATGGAGGAAGGGAGGGGGCAACTCCATATTATTGGTCATGGGGAGATAAGGGGGGCACATCCATATTAATGGTAATGGGGGGAAGGGGGGGGGGGCAACTCTACATTATTGGTTCTGGGGGGAGGGGGGCAACTCCATATTAATGGTCATGGGGGGGGGGGAAGGGGGCAACTCCATATTAATGATCATGGTTTTAGAATAGGACGTTCTCCAAGCTCAGTTTGCATCCCATCTCATGCTGTCCAAGTAGACTGTTTCACTGTAAAGGAAGTACAATCTCAAGCTACACAGGCCCATACACAACAAACTAGGATGCCCATTTTTTCCCTACTTTCAACACCTCAACTTGACGGACAACATGTTAATTTGCTGCCATACTATACAGTCCTTTGAAAAAGTATTCATACCCCTTGAAGTTTTCCACATTTTGTCATGTTACACCCAAAAACGTAAATGTATTTTATTGGGATTTTATGTGATCAACACAAAGTGTCACATAATTGTGAAGTGGAAGGAAAATGGTAAATGATACAAATAAATATGTGAAAAGTGTGGGGGGGGAAGGGCATTTGTATTCAGCCCCCTTACCCGATACCCCTAACTAAAATCTAGAGGAACCAATTGCCTTCAGAAGTCACCTAGTTAGTAAATAGAGTCCACCTGTGTGTCATTCAATCTCAGTATAAATACAGCTGTTCTGTGAAGCCCTCAGAGGTTTGTTAGAGAACCTTAGCGAACAAACAGCATCATGAAGGCCAAGGAACACACCAGACAGGTCAGGGATAAAGTTGTGGAGAAGTATAAAGCAGGGTTAGGTTATAAAAATAATCTCCCAAGCTTTGAACATCTCACGGAGCTCTGTTCAATCCATCATCGGAAAATGGAAAGAGTATGGCACAACTGCAAACCTACCAAGACTTGGCCGTCCACCTAAACTGACCGGCCGGGCAAGGAGAACATTCATCAGAGAAGAGCCAAGAGGTCCATGGTAACTCTGGAGGAGCTGCAGAGATCCACAGCTCAGGTGGGAGAATCTGTCCACAGGACAACTATTAGTCGTGTTCTCCACAAATCTGCCCTTTATGGAAGAGTGACAAGAAGAAAGACATTGGTGAAAGAAAGTCATAAGAAGTCCTGTTTGTAGTTTGTGAGAAGCCATGTGGAGGACACAGGAAACATGTGGAAGAAGGTTCTCTGGTCAGAGGAGACCCAAATTCTACTTTATGGCCTAAAAGTAAAACGCGATGTGTGGGGAAAACTAACACTGCACATCACCCTGAACACACCATCCCCACCGTGAAACATGGTGGTGGCAGCTTCATGTGGTGGGGATGCTTTTCTTCAGCAGGGACAGGGAAGCTGGTCAGAGTTGATGGGAAGATGGATGGAGACAAATACAGGACAATCTTAGAAGAAAACCTGTTAGAGTCTACAAAAGACTTGAGACTGGGGGGGAGGTTCAACTTCCAGCAGGACAACGACCCGAAACATCCAGCCAGAGCTACAATGGAATGGTTTAGATCAGTGTTTCTCAACTCCAGTCCTCAAGGCGCACCAACAGGTCATGTTTTCAGGATTTCCCTCAGATGAAATGGCTGTGGTAATTACTAAGGCAATGAAACTGATCAAATCACCTGTGCAAAATGGTGGAAATCCTGAAAAAATGACCTGTTGGTGCGCCTTGAGGACTGGAGTTGAGAAACACTGGTTTAGATCAAAGCATATTCATGTGTTAGAATGGCCCAGTCACAGTCCAGACCTAAATCCCATTGAGAATCTGTGGCAAGACCTGAAAATTGCTGTTCACAGACGCTCTCCATCCAATCTGACAGAGCTTGAGATATTTTACAAAGAAGAATGGGCAGAAATGTCCTCTCTAGATGTGCAAAGCTGGTAGAGACATCCCCAAAAAGACTTGTAGAGAAAGGGGGTTCTACAAAGTATTGACTCCGGGGGGCGCCATACAAATGCCCCTCCCCCCCACACTTTTCACATATTTATTTGTATCATTTATCATTTTCCTTCCACTTCACAATTATGTGACACTTTGTGTTGGTTTATCACATAAAATCCCAATAAAATACATTTACGTTTTTTGGTTGTAACATGAGAAAATGTTGGAAATTTCAAGGGGTATGAATACTTTTTCAAGGCACTGTACATCTAGTTACAAATCCAGGAGATCGGGGGAGATTGTTTTCTGATAATTCTCATCAATAATTGGTGATCAAAGGGCTTTGCTTCAATAACGACGTCCTGGTTGTGTGAAGTAAGCGCGTCATTGGGCGCCTCTCCGCAGCTTCCCGCGGACGCGGTTTTTACGGGATCACCCGGGAGGAATGACCGGCATGCGTCTCATTAAATATGGAGCACCTGTAGACACCCCCTGAACCATTCCTGCTTACTATTCCCCTTCATCCTGGCATTCTGTTTGAAAGGGCTCCGGGAATTTATGAGCCCTCACTCTGCGCGGAGAGAAGGACGGATCGCACTCCCGCCGCTCTGCTTATGTTTCCAAATTCCTTGGAAGCTTGGCTTGGCACCGGACTCAGAGATGTTCTCACCGTTCCTCACCAACGCCGAGAGGCCTTCAACCCTGAGCCGGCTTCTCCTCATCCCACATCCATCCATAACAGGAGCTCCATTCTATCAGCTCCGACAACACCATCAATGTCAATAAACATTCCATGACTTAAAGTGGAACTCCAGGAAGACATCGAAATCTGCAGTGATGGACCCAGGGAGGACTAGACATGGCCGATAAAAGAGACCGAAGTACACGGGACGTATGAAGTATGCCCCGTCCTTTTCCTCTGCTTCTTCTCATTCCCTTGTTCAAAAGAGGGGTAGAGAGATACAAAGTAACATTGTTTATAAACATTGATCAGACGGGAGTTAGAGAGATACAAAGTAACATTGTTTATAAACATTGATCAGACGGGAGATAGAGAGATACAAAGTAACATTGTTTATAAACATTGATCAGAAGGGAGATAGAGAGATACAAAGTAACATTGTTTATAAACATTGATCAGACAGGAGATAGAGAGATACAAAGTAACATTGTTTATAAACATTGATCAGACCGGAGATAGAGAGATACAAAGTAACTTTGTTTATAAACATTGATCAGACGGGAGATAGAGAGATACAAAGTAAAAATGTTTATAAACATTGATCAGACAGGAGATGGAGAGATACAAAGTATCATTGTTTATAAACATTGATCAGACGGGAGATAGAGAGATACAAAGTAACATTGTTTATAAACATTGATCAGACGGGAGATAGAGAGATACAAAGTAACATTGTTTATAAACATTGATCAGACAAGAGATAGAGAGATACAAAGTAACATTGTTTATAAACATTGATCAGACAAGAGATAGAGAGATACAAAGTAACATTGTTTATAAACATTGATCAGACGGGAGATAGAGAGATACAAAGTAACATTGTTTATAAACATTGATCAGACGGGAGATAGAGAGATACAAAGTAACATTGTTTATAAACATTGATCAGAAAAGAGATAGAAAGAGATACAAAGTAACATTGTTTATAAACATTGATCAGATGGGAGATAGAGAGATACAAAGTAACATTGTTTATAAACATTGATCAGACGGGAGATAGAAAGATACAAAGTAACATTGTTTATAAACATTGATCAGACGGGAGATAGAGAGATACAAAGTAACATTGTTTATAAACACTGATCAGACAAGAGATAGAGAGATACAAAGTAACATTGTTTATAAACATTGATCAGACGGGAGATAGAGAGATACAAAGTAACATTGTTTATAAACATTGATCAGAAAAGAGATAGAAAGAGATACAAAGTAACATTGTTTATAAACATTGATCAGATAGGAGATAGAGAGATACAAAGTAACATTGTTTATAAACATTGATCAGACGGGAGATAGAGAGATACAAAGTAACATTGTTTATAAACATTGATCAGAAAAGAGATAGAAAGAGATACAAAGTAACATTGTTTATAAACATTGATCAGATGGGAGATAGAGAGATACAAAGTAACATTGTTTATAAACATTGATCAGACGGGAGATAGAAAGATACAAAGTAACATTGTTTATAAACATTGATCAGACGGGAGATAGAGAGATACAAAGTAACATTGTTTATAAACACTGATCAGACAAGAGATAGAGAGATACAAAGTAACATTGTTTATAAACACTGATCAGACGGGAGATAGAGAGATACAAAGTAACATTGTTTATAAACATTGATCAGACGGGAGATAGGGAGGTACAAAGTAACATTGTTTATAAACATTGATCAGACGGGAGATATAAAGTAACATTGTTTATAAACATTGATCAGACGGGAGATAGAGAGATACAAAGTAACATTGTTTATAAACATTGATCAGACCGGAGATAGAGAGATACAAAGTAACATTGTTTATAAACATTGATCGGACGGGAGATAGAGAGATACAAAGTAACATTGTTTATAAACACTGATCAGACGGGAGATAGAGAGATACAAAGTAACATTGTTTATAAACATTGATCAGACAAGAGATAGAGAGATACAAAGTAACATTGTTTATAAACATTGATCAGACAGGAGATAGAGAGATACAAAGTAACATTGTTTATAAACATTGATCAGACGGGAGATAGGGAGGTACAAAGTAACATTGTTTATAAACATTGATCAGACGGGAGATACAAAGTAACATTGTTTATAAACATTGATCAGACAGGAGATAGAGAGATACAAAGTAACATTGTTTATAAACATTGATCAGACAGGAGATAGAGAGATACAAAGTAACATTGTTTATAAACATTGATCAGACAGGAGATAGAGAGATACAAAGTAACATTGTTTATAAACATTGATCAGATGGGAGATAAAGAGATACAAAGTAACATTGTTTATAAACATTGATCAGATGGGAGATAAAGAGATACAAAGTAACATTGTTTATAAACATTGATCAGACGGGAGATAGAGAGGTACAAAGTAACATTGTTTATAAACATTGATCAGACGGGAGATAGAGAGATACAAAGTAACATTGTTTATAAACATTGATCAGACGGGAGATAGAGAGGTACAAAGTAACATTGTTTATAGACATTGATCAGACGGGAGATAGAGATACAAAGTAACATTGTTTATAAACATTGATCAGACGGGAGATAGAGAGATACAAAGTAACATTGTTTATAGACATTGATCAGACGGGAGATAGAGATACAAAGTAACATTGTTTATAAACATTGATCAGACGGGAGATAGAGAGATACAAAGTAACATTGTTTATAAACATTGATCAGACGGGAGATAGAGAGATACAAAGTAACATTGTTTATAAACATTGATCAGACGGGAGATAGGGAGGTACAAAGTAACATTGTTTATAAACATTGATCAGACGGGAGATACAAAGTAACATTGTTTATAAACATTGATCAGACAGGAGATAGAGAGATACAAAGTAACATTGTTTATAAACATTGATCAGACAGGAGATAGAGAGATACAAAGTAACATTGTTTATAAACATTGATCGGACGGGAGATAGAGAGATACAAAGTAACATTGTTTATAAACACTGATCAGACGGGAGATAGAGAGATACAAAGTAACATTGTTTATAAACATTGATCAGACAGGAGATAGAGATACAAAGTAATATTGTTTATAAACATTGATCAGACGGGAGATAGAGAGATACAAAGTAACATTGTTTATAAACATTGATCAGACGGGAGATAGAGAGATACAAAGTAACATTGTTTATAAACATTGATCAGACAGGAGATAGAGATACAAAGTAACATTGTTTATAAACATTGATCAGACGGGAGATAGAGAGATACAAAGTAACATTGTTTATAAACATTGATCAGACAGGAGATAGAGATACAAAGTAACATTGTTTATAAACATTGATCAGACGGGAGATAGAGAGATACAAAGTAACATTGTTTATAAACATTGATCAGACAGGAGATAGAGATACAAAGTAACATTGTTTATAAACATTGATCAGATGGGAGATAAAGAGATACAAAGTAACATTGTTTATAAACATTGATCAGATGGGAGATAGAGAGGTACAAAGTAACATTGTTTATAGACATTGATCAGACGGGAGATAGAGAGATACAAAGTAACATTGTTTATAAACATTGATCAGATGGGAGATAAAGAGATACAAAGTAACATTGTTTATAAACATTGATCAGATGGGAGATAGAGAGATACAAAGTAACATTGTTTATAAACATTGATCAGACGGGAGATAGGGAGGTACAAAGTAACATTGTTTATAAACATTGATCAGACGGGAGATACAAAGTAACATTGTTTATAAACATTGATCAGACAGGAGATAGAGAGATACAAAGTAACATTGTTTATAAACACTGATCAGACGGGAGATAGAGAGATACAAAGTAACATTGTTTATAAACATTGATCAGACGGGAGATAGGGAGGTACAAAGTAACATTGTTTATAAACATTGATCAGACGGGAGATATAAAGTAACATTGTTTATAAACATTGATCAGACGGGAGATAGAGAGATACAAAGTAACATTGTTTATAAACATTGATCAGACCGGAGATAGAGAGATACAAAGTAACATTGTTTATAAACATTGATCGGACGGGAGATAGAGAGATACAAAGTAACATTGTTTATAAACACTGATCAGACGGGAGATAGAGAGATACAAAGTAACATTGTTTATAAACATTGATCAGACAAGAGATAGAGAGATACAAAGTAACATTGTTTATAAACATTGATCAGACAGGAGATAGAGAGATACAAAGTAACATTGTTTATAAACATTGATCAGACGGGAGATAGGGAGGTACAAAGTAACATTGTTTATAAACATTGATCAGACGGGAGATACAAAGTAACATTGTTTATAAACATTGATCAGACAGGAGATAGAGAGATACAAAGTAACATTGTTTATAAACATTGATCAGACAGGAGATAGAGAGATACAAAGTAACATTGTTTATAAACATTGATCAGACGGGAGATAGAGAGATACAAAGTAACATTGTTTATAAACATTGATCAGACGGGAGATAGAGAGATACAAAGTAACATTGTTTATAAACATTGATCAGATGGGAGATAAAGAGATACAAAGTAACATTGTTTATAAACATTGATCAGATGGGAGATAAAGAGATACAAAGTAACATTGTTTATAAACATTGATCAGACGGGAGATAGAGAGGTACAAAGTAACATTGTTTATAAACATTGATCAGACGGGAGATAGAGAGATACAAAGTAACATTGTTTATAAACATTGATCAGACGGGAGATAGAGAGGTACAAAGTAACATTGTTTATAGACATTGATCAGACGGGAGATAGAGATACAAAGTAACATTGTTTATAAACATTGATCAGACGGGAGATAGAGAGATACAAAGTAACATTGTTTATAGACATTGATCAGACGGGAGATAGAGATACAAAGTAACATTGTTTATAAACATTGATCAGACGGGAGATAGAGAGATACAAAGTAACATTGTTTATAAACATTGATCAGACGGGAGATAGAGAGATACAAAGTAACATTGTTTATAAACATTGATCAGACGGGAGATAGGGAGGTACAAAGTAACATTGTTTATAAACATTGATCAGACGGGAGATACAAAGTAACATTGTTTATAAACATTGATCAGACAGGAGATAGAGAGATACAAAGTAACATTGTTTATAAACATTGATCAGACAGGAGATAGAGAGATACAAAGTAACATTGTTTATAAACATTGATCGGACGGGAGATAGAGAGATACAAAGTAACATTGTTTATAAACACTGATCAGACGGGAGATAGAGAGATACAAAGTAACATTGTTTATAAACATTGATCAGACAGGAGATAGAGATACAAAGTAATATTGTTTATAAACATTGATCAGACGGGAGATAGAGAGATACAAAGTAACATTGTTTATAAACATTGATCAGACGGGAGATAGAGAGATACAAAGTAACATTGTTTATAAACATTGATCAGACAGGAGATAGAGATACAAAGTAACATTGTTTATAAACATTGATCAGACGGGAGATAGAGAGATACAAAGTAACATTGTTTATAAACATTGATCAGACAGGAGATAGAGATACAAAGTAACATTGTTTATAAACATTGATCAGACGGGAGATAGAGAGATACAAAGTAACATTGTTTATAAACATTGATCAGACAGGAGATAGAGATACAAAGTAACATTGTTTATAAACATTGATCAGACGGGAGATAGAGAGATACAAAGTAACATTGTTTATAAACATTGATCAGATGGGAGATAAAGAGATACAAAGTAACATTGTTTATAAACATTGATCAGATGGGAGATAGAGAGGTACAAAGTAACATTGTTTATAGACATTGATCAGACGGGAGATAGAGAGATACAAAGTAACATTGTTTATAAACATTGATCAGATGGGAGATAAAGAGATACAAAGTAACATTGTTTATAAACATTGATCAGATGGGAGATAGAGAGATACAAAGTAACATTGTTTATAAACATTGATCAGACGGGAGATAGGGAGGTACAAAGTAACATTGTTTATAAACATTGATCAGACGGGAGATACAAAGTAACATTGTTTATAAACATTGATCAGACAGGAGATAGAGAGATACAAAGTAACATTGTTTATAAACATTGATCGGACGGGAGATAGAGAGATACAAAGTAACATTGTTTATAAACACTGATCAGACGGGAGATAGAGAGATACAAAGTAACATTGTTTATAAACATTGATCAGACAGGAGATAGAGATACAAAGTAACATTGTTTATAAACACTGATCAGACGGGAGATAGAGAGATACAAAGTAACATTGTTTATAAACATTGATCAGACAGGAGATAGAGATACAAAGTAACATTGTTTATAAACATTGATCAGACGGGAGATAGAGAGATACAAAGTAACATTGTTTATAAACATTGATCAGACGGGAGATAGAGAGATACAAAGTAACATTGTTTATAAACATTGATCAGACAGGAGATAGAGATACAAAGTAACATTGTTTATAAACATTGATCAGACGGGAGATAGAGAGATACAAAGTAACATTGTTTATAAACATTGATCAGACAGGAGATAGAGATACAAAGTAACATTGTTTATAAACATTGATCAGACGGGAGATAGAGAGATACAAAGTAACATTGTTTATAAACATTGATCAGATGGGAGATAAAGAGATACAAAGTAACATTGTTTATAAACATTGATCAGATGGGAGATAGAGAGGTACAAAGTAACATTGTTTATAAACATTGATCAGATGGGAGATAGAGAGATACAAAGTAACGTTGTTTATAAACATTGATCAGACGGGAGATAGAGAGATACAAAGTAACATTGTTTATAAACATTGATCAGATGGGAGATAAAGAGATACAAAGTAACATTGTTTATAAACATTGATCAGATGGGAGATAGAGAGATACAAAGTAACATTGTTTATAAACATTGATCAGACGGGAGATAGGGAGGTACAAAGTAACATTGTTTATAAACATTGATCAGACGGGAGATACAAAGTAACATTGTTTATAAACATTGATCAGACAGGAGATAGAGAGATACAAAGTAACATTGTTTATAAACATTGATCAGACAGGAGATAGAGAGATACAAAGTAACATTGTTTATAAACATTGATCGGACGGGAGATAGAGAGATACAAAGTAACATTGTTTATAAACACTGATCAGACGGGAGATAGAGAGATACAAAGTAACATTGTTTATAAATATTGATCAGATGGGAGATAGAGAGATACAAAGTAACATTGTTTATAAACATTGTTCAGACAGGAGATAGAGAGATACAAAGTAACATTGTTTATAAACATTGACCAGACAGGAGATACACTTGTCTACAATGTAAAGTAGTGAGTGTACAGCTTGTATAACAGTGTAAATTTGCTGTCCCCTCAAAATAACTCAACACACAGCCATTAATGTCTAAACCACTGGCAACAAAAGTCAGTACACCCCTAAGTGAAAATGTCCAAATTGGGCCCAAAGTGTCAATATTTTGTGTGGCCACCATTATTTTCCAGCACTGCCTTAACCCTCTTGGGCATGGAGGTCACCAGAGCTTCACAGGTTGTCACTGGAGTCCTCTTCCCCTCCTCCATGATGACATCACAGAGCTGGTGGATGTTAGAGACCTTGTGCTCCTCCACCTTCCGTTTGAGGATGTCCCACAGATGATCAATAGGGTTTAGGTCTGGAGACATGCTTGGCCAGTCCATCACCTTTACCCTCAGCTTCTTTAGCAAGGCAGTGGTGGTCTTGGAGGTGTGTTTGGGGTGGTTATCATGTTGGAATACTGCCCTGCGGTCCAGTCTCTGAAGGGAGGGGATCATGCTCTGCTTCAGTATGTCACAGTACATGTTGGCATTCATGGTTCCCTCAATGATCTGTAGCCCCCCAGTGCCAGCAGCACTCGTACGTCTATTTCTCCAAAGACAACCTCTGGATATGACGCTGAGCACGTGACCTCAACTTCTTTGGCGGACCATGGTGAGGCCTGTTCTGAGTGGAACCTGTCCTGTTATACTGCTGTATGGTCTTGGCCACCGTGCTGCAGCTCAGTTTCAGGATCTTGGCAATCTTCTTATAGCCTAGGCCATCTTTATGTAGAGCAACAATTCGTTTTTTTCAGATCCTCAGAGAGTTCTTTGCCATGAGGTGCCATGTGGTACTTCCAGTGACCAGTATGAGAGAGTGAGAGCGATAACACCAAATTTAACACACCTGCTCCCCATTCACACCTGAGACCTTGTAACACTAACGAGTCACATGACACCGGGGGGAGGGAAAATGGCTAATTGGGCCCAATTTGGAGATTTTCACTTAGGGGTGTACTGACTTTTGTTGCCAGCGGTTTAGACATTAATGGCTGTGTGTTGAGTTATTTTGAGGGGACGGGAAATTTACACTGTTATACAGTCGGTCCCAACGGACGCACTTTACCGCCACTGACAACCTTCAGGTCTGATATGACGTCAGTTCGTAGGATGATAGATGATATAGACGATTCCCGGGGAACTGGAGATAAAACGATCGGCATCCCTCCGGCATGAATCGGGAGGTCACCATTGGCAGATAGCGGAGAGGACATTGTAGATAATTACAGGAGACATCAGAAAAGTGTCATAATAACAATGACAGATCATTGGATGAGACTCAATGGATTCCATCAATACTGAGATCAGATTACAAAGACGCAGGACAATCGCTACAATCGCTGGGATGAGGGCATTTTGTTGGTATCATTAAAACGTCTCTTCCTGTGGAAGTCTATGGGGGATGCAAAAAAAGCACTTAAAGTGGGTCTGAAGGGGGTCAGAGGCACCGCCAATTCATTCTGAATTACCGTATTTATCGGCGTATAACGCACATTCATTATATAACGGAAGATTCTGGAGAAAAAACTTCAATTTTCAATAAGGAACTTTGAAGCAAAATAAGGGTCAGTGCCCATCAGCAGCCTCACCATTTCCATCAATTCAGCAGCCTCACCATTTCCATCAATGCAGCAGCCTCACCATTGCCATCAATGCAGCAGCCTCATCATTGCCATCAATGAGGCAGCCTCGCCATTGCCATCAATGCAGCAGCCTCGCCATTGCCATTAATTCAGCAGCCTCACCATTGTCATCAATGCAGCAGCCTCACCATTGCCATCAATGCAGCAGCCTCACCATTTCCATCAATTCAGCAGCCTCACCATTGCCATCAATGCAGCAGCCTCACCACTGCCATCAATGCAGCAGCCTCACCATTTCCATTAATTCAGCAGCCTCACCATTGCCATCAGTGCAGCAGCCTCACCACTGCCATCAATGCAGCAGCCTCACCATTTCCATTAATTCAGCAGCCTCACCATTGCCATCAGTGCAGCAGCCTCACCATTGCCATCAATGCAGCAGCCTCACCATTTCCATCAATTCAGCAGCCTCGCCATTGCCATCAATTCAGCAGCCTTACCATTATCATCAATTCAGCAGCCTCACCATTGCCTTCAATGCAGCAGCCTCACCATTGTCATCAATGCAGCAGCCTCACCACTGCCATCAATTCAGCAGCCTCACCATTGCCATCAAAGCAGCGTCACCATTGTCATCAATGCAGCAGCCTCACCATTGTCATCAATGCAGCAGCCTCACCATTGCCATCAATGCAGCAGCCTCACCATTGTCATCAATGCAGCAGCCTCACCATTGCTATCAATGCAGCAGCCTCACCATTGCCATTAATGCAGCAGCCTCACCATTGCCATTAATGCAGCAGCCTCACCATTGCCATCAGTGCAGCCTAATCAATGCCCGTCTGCATCCTAGAGAGGACAGGGAGGGGGGCGGGACAAGCGCCAACAGATTATATACAGTGAGAATCAATTATGATAGACAGAACAGTGGTCCAATGGCGGCCCAGGAGGCGGGACTTCCCATTACAGAGGCTGCCAAGTAAACAGGAGATTCTCACTGTATGTAATCTGATGGCGCTCGTACCGCCCCCCTCCCTGTCCCCTCCGAAGCTAGAATTGAAGTATTGGCGTATAACACACACACGCTATTCGCACCCGATATTCAGGGGGGGAAAAGTGCGTGTTATACACCAATAAATACAGGAACTCACAAGTGTAAGGACATTTTAGCCCCAAATTTAGGATAATTTAGTCCCAAATTGATGTCATATGCAAACAGAATAAACGGGAAAACACGCTGCATTTATGTGCTCATTGATATAAGCCCCTCCCCCTCCCCCATCACCCACCATACTAATGAAAAGTTTAAATAAAAAATTTCCATTAAATATCTTATTTTAGAGCCAGTGATGTCATCGCCGTGTCTCTGTGCAATGGTCGTGATTGGCAGGGTGCTGTATATACACCATATTACCAAAAGTATTGGGACGCCTGCCTTTACACGCACATGAAACTTTATTGGCATCCCAGTCTTAGTCTGTAGAGTTCAATATTGAGTTGGCTCCGCCCTTTGCAGCAATAACAGCTTCAACTCTTTTGGGAAGGCCGTCCACAAGGTTTAGGAGGGTGTCTATGGGAATGTTTGACCATTCTTCCAGAAGAGCATTTGTGAGGTCAGGCACTGATGTTGGAGGAGAAGGCCTGGCTCGCAGTTTCCACTCTAATTCATCCCAAAGGTGTTCTATCGGGTTGAGGTCAGGATTCTGTGCAGGCCAGTCATGTTCCTCCACCCCAAAGTTGCTCATCCATGTCTTTATGGACCTTGCTTTGTGCACTGGTGGGCAGTCATGTTGGAACAGGAAGGGGCCGTCCCCAAACTGTTCCCACAGAGTTGGGGGCATGAAATTGTCCAAAATGTCTTGGTAAGATGACGCCCTAAGAGTTCACTTCACTGGAACTAAGAGGACAAGCCCAACCCCTGAAAAACAACCCCCCACACCATAATCCCCCCTCCACCAAATGATTTGGACCCGTGCACAAAGGAAGGTCCATAAAGACATGGATGAGCGAGTTTGGGGTGGAGGAACTTGACTGGCCTGCACAGAGTCCTGAGCTCAACCTGATAGAACACCTTTGGGATGAATTAGAGCAGAGACTGCAAGCCAGGCCTTCTCATCCAACATCAGTGCCTGACCTCACAAATGCTCTTCTGGAAGAACGGTCAAACATTCCCATAGACACCCTCCTAAACCTTGTGGAAGGCCTTCCCAGAAGAGTTGAAGCTGTTATAGCTGCAAAGGGCGGAGCCAACTCAATACTGAACCCTACGGACTAAAGACTGGGATGCCATTAAAAGTTCATGTGCGTGTAAAGGCAGGCGTCCCAATACTTTTGACAATATAGTGTATATAGACTCCACCACATGGCGATATCATCAATATCAATCTGTCAATGGTTGGACTCCAACGCATTTCAACTCATAAAGAGTCTTCATCAGGGGGGTAAGCAATATTGAACTCTACAGACTAAGACTGGGATACCATTAAAGTTCATGTGTGTGTAAAGGCAGGCGTCCCAATACTTTTGTTCATATAGGGGATGTACAGCACCCTGCCAATCACGATCATTGCCTCAGAGACATGGCGATTACATCACTGGGTCTAAAATAAGATATTTGATGGAAATGTTTTGTTTAAAATTTTCTTTTGGTAATATAGTGTATATAGATAGATCGATAGATCGACAGATAGATAGATAGATAGATAGATAGATAGATAGATAGATAGATAGATAGATAGATAGATAGATAGATAGATAGATAGATAAGATAAGATAGATAGTATATAAATAGATACATAAAGTATTACAAAGTAGCGCAGAGTATCCATGTACAATAAATCAGTTTTAGGCATCACAGGGACATCTAGTGGCAGCAAAGTGAAGCTACAACACATATGAGGAAAGATAATTTGGATAGATAATATTCACCTTTAATTCTGAGACTTTGTTGGATAAATGATTCCTAAAGTTTGGATTCTTCCCCATTCTGAATTCAGCCCATGTGGGAAATTAGCTTTTAAAGTACATTTCCGATATACTTTCCGCTTAAAGTCTCAAAAACTACCTTCCCCTCCGGATGTCACGGCCAATGGGATCACTGCGCATGCGCCCCCCCCGGGCCCCCCTGCTGGATTGATGGGACCCCGTCTTGGTATAGGAAGGCCAGCTCTTCCCCCTATCATTGGCCCGGATTGGAGTAATTAACCCTTCTATAACCGGGGTGAGTAACATGTGAATTGTGATGTTGTGTAACATGTTCGCTACATTCCTTGGTTTTATAATGTTCTTCCTCCATATTAAACTTCTCACACCTTCCAAGAGATGAAAGTCCACTATACCCTCTACTACTCCACCATACAGTCTCTGTACTATGGAAGAGGAGGGCCCACCTATCTGCCCATTCACTCTGTATCCAATCAGGGAGGCCCTTGCACTACATCTGAGGGTGTCCAACCCGCGGGCGGCATGCGCCCCCAGAGAGTTCATCCCATCTGGAGGGACACCGGGGATGCCATGCAAACATTGCAGCTGCATGTAGCCTACAAGGCAAAGGCACGCCTGGAGGGATGCCGGGATGTAGACACGTGTAGTTTGTTTCATTCCGAATTGAACTTCGGACTCGGACTTGTTTTTTTAGAAATTTGGATGTGTCAGAAACCATGAATCGGACTGAGACAGAAGTACACTTGTACAAGTACACACTTAATAATAGTAAAAAAAAAAAAAAGGTAAACAGAGTAAAAGTAGTCAAAACATAGCCAGAGTTCAGGAAACGGAACGGATAGTCAGACAAGCCAAAACGTCAGGGAGCCGGAGAGGAGCGTAGTAGAACAGCAAGCAGGATCTGGAGCCAGAAGGATTGTCAGCCAAGGCAAGTCTTTAACAGGAACACAGGAGAGCGTCTCTAGAGATGTGACCAAGGCAGAGATCCTCTGGGCTGGACGGCTTAAGTAGGCAGGACTGACGAGCAGGATATCATCAACAGGTGAGTCACTGTGGAGAGAGATGGGAGCTGGCAATTAGCCGACAGCTGAGCAGCCAGCTCAGAGAAGGAAGGGCTGGGCCCAGCCCTCCTCAACGACCCCTCCCCCTCAGAGGACCACCAGGCATGAGGGTAAAACGTCTAAGGAAATCACGGAGGAGGACAGGGGCATGAACGTCCAAGGATAAGAACCAAGAGCGTTCCTCCGGACCGTACCCCTTCCAATGCACCAGGTACTGTATGCGCCCACGGAACCTACGGGAGTCAACAATGGACTGTACTTCATGCTACTCATGGTTCTCAACCTGTATAGGGTGAGGACGTGGCACCGAGGTGGTAAAGCGATTGCAGACCAAAGGTTTTAATAAGGAGACATCCAATACATTCGAAATACGCATATTAGAAGGAAGGTCTAATGCGTAAGCCACTGGGTTAATCCTGCGAAGGATACGGAAAGGCCTAAAAAAACGAGGTGGGAACTTCAGAGAGGGAACACGAAGTCGGAGGTTGCGAGACGACAGCCAGACCCTGCCCCCAACCTGGTAGGAAGGTGCAGGCAGGCGTCTGAGGTCAGCATGGAGTCTGTACCTATCAGCATGGCCTCCTGGACTTGTGCCCAAGTGGAACAAAGACCACGGAGATGCTCCTCTAACGCAGGAATACTCTGTGGAACAAACAAGTCAGGCAACATGGAAGGTTGGAAACCATAGTTTGCCATAAATGGGGACAATCGGGAAGCAGAATTCAAGGCATTATTGTAAGCAAACTCCGCCCACGGTAAGAGGTCTGACCAGTTGTTATGATGGTCAGAAATACAGCAACGTAGGAATTGCTCCAAGGACTGGTTGGCTCGTTCTGCAGCCCCATTAGACTGTGGGTGATATGCAGAGGAGAAAGCAAGCTGAATTCCCAACTGTGCACAAAAGACTCTCCAGAACCGGAACACAAACTGACTACCCCCGTCCGAGACAATCACCTTGGGTAGCCCATGTAAGCAAAAGATCTCCTGAGCAAAAATGGAAGCCGGTTCCTTAGAAGCGGGCAACTTCTTAAGTGGAATTCAATGCTACATTTTCGAGAACCGGTCAACCACCATAAGGATAACTGTGTTGCCCTGGGAGTTGGGTAACTCCACAATGAAATCCATAGACAGGTGGGTCCAGGGCCTCTCTCCATTGGGTATGGGTTGTAAGAGGCCCACTGGAAGGTGTCATGGAGTCTTACTCTGAGCACACAGGGAACAGGCAGCTACGAAGGCGGTTACATCAGCATGTAGACTAGGCCACCAGAATTGTTGGGAAATGGGCCAAAAGAGTTGATTCTTCCCACGGTGGCCAGCTGCCTTGGAAGAGTGGTAAGTCTGGAGCACCGCAGTACGGAGACTCTGGGGAACAAATCAGCGGTCACAAGGTTTCTCAGGAGGAGCATGGACCTGAGCAGCCACGAGGGCCTCATTGTACAACGCAACCTCTGCTGCCAGAGTACGGAATTCAATGGCGTAATCGGCAACAGTTCTCGTACTCTGTTTGACTGACATGAGGCACTTGGCAGCAGAAGCTGAGCGTGCGGGAACGTCAAATACCCCTTTAATGGAGGCCACAAACTCAGGGTAACTCAAGACAACAGGTTTTTGAGTCTCCCATAGAGGGTTTGCCCAGGCCAAGGCTCTCTCAGAAAGCAAAGATATCACAAAACCTACTTTGCTTCTATTCGTGGGAAACACCTGGGGCAGCATCTCAAAGTAAATCTCAACCTGGTTTTCGAAACCCTCTGCATTGGACTGGATCACCCTCAAATCGCTGGGGAAGCGGAGCAGAACCAGACATACCTCTTATAGAGGTAATACTCGAGGCGGGTGCCCGCACAGAGACTGGAGCAGCAGCAGGGACGGCCTGCAACACAGGTTTTACCGGAGCAGCCACAGTGGGAGAGTCCAGGTGAGCCGTGCGACTCAGGAGCGTTTGTAACGCCATGGCAAACTGATCCATGCGGTGATCCTGCTCATCCAATCTGGAAAAAATATTACCAGCAAGTAAATTTATGGCCTTCGCCTACTGTCAGAAACCATGAATCAGACCGAGACAAAAGTACAGTTAAATCACACTTGTTTAAAAATAGAAGTAAAAAGAACAAACGTAGTCAAAACATAGCCAAAGTTCAGGAACCGGAACGGATAGTCAGACAAGCCAAAGCGCCAGGGAGCCAGAGAACAGCGTAGTGGAACAGCAAGCAGGATCTGGAGCCAGAAGGGATGTCAGCCAAGCAAGTCTTTTAACAGGAACACAGGAGAGCGTCTGTAGAGATGTGACCAAGGCGAAGGCAGAGATCATCTGGACTGGACTGCCTAAGTAGGCAGGACTGACGAGCAGGATATCATCAACAGGTGAGTAACTGTGGAGAGAGATAGGAGCTGGCAATTAGCTGACAGCTGAGCGGCCAGCTCAGAGAAGGAAGGGCTGAGCCCAGCCATGAAAGGATGTATCCGAATTTCCGAATGACAATAGTACCGAATTTAAATGAATCCGAAATAATGGAAAAAACAAATTCGGACGAAATATGAATAGTTTTCGAATACAAAATATTTTTTCTATTCTTTCATATATTTTTTTTCAATTTTTTTCCTTTATTTTTAATTCAAATTTTTTTCTCCTTGGAAATTAGAAAACTATTCAGATTACAAAACTATTTGAATTCAAAAACTTTTCAAATTAGAAAAGTTTTGGAATTCGAAAAGTTTTTGAACGCAAATCATTTTCGAGTTCGAATAGTTTTCTAATTTCCATAGAGGAAAAAATTTGAATTAAAAGTTAAAGGAATAAAATCAGTGCCACCTATCAATGTCCACGAGTGCCACCTATCAGTGCCCACCAGTGGTGCCAATTAGTGCCTCATCAGTGCCACCTAGCAGTGCCCACCAGTGGTGCCAATTAGTGCCTCATCAGTGCCACCTAGCAGTGCTGCCTATCAGTGTCACCTACCAGTGCCCATCACTGCCACCTATCAGTGCCACCTAGCAGTGCAGCCTATCAGTGTCACCCATCAGTGCCCATCACTGTCACCCATCAGTGCCCATCACTGCCACCTATCAGTGCCACCTAGCAGTGCAGCCTATCAGTGTCACCCATCAGTGCCCATCACTGCCACCTATCAGTGCCACCTATCAGTGCCACCTATCAGTGCCCACCAGTGGTGCCAATCAGTGCCTCATCAGTGCCACCTAGCAGTGTTGCCTATCAGTGTCACCCATCAGTGCCCATTACTGCCACCTATCAGTGCCACCTAGCAGTGTTGCCTATCAGTGTCACCCATCAGTGCCCATTACTGCCACCTATCAGTGCCACCTAGCAGTGCCCATCACTGCCAGCTATTAGTGCCCTTCGAATTATAAGGGGGGAACCACTATGGAGAATAAAGAAACTCCATTTTTGTTGCCAACATCCCAGTAATTGTATAATCAAAGAAAGAAAGTACCCCCCCCCCCCATAGTACCAGGGGGTACCATCAATGCCCTTCAGTGCTGCCCATCAGTGCCACCCATCAGTGCCACCAATGCCACCTATCAGTGCCCACCAGTGACGCCTATTAGTGCCCATCAGTGCCGCAGAATTGTGCGCTTCTTCTCATTCCCAGATTGCGCAGATGTGAATGGGGCCTAAAATTGTCAGTATGTCCGTCATAAGCTCGCTGTCCGTTCTGCGACCAGAACACGCTTCATTCCTCTTACACGGGAAGTCATTCATGAGATTCCCATCTTCTATGGAATCAGCCAGCTAGGCATATACAGTATATCACAAAAGTAAGTACACCCCTCAGTCACATTTTTGTAAATCTTTTCTTCTATCTTTTCATGTGACAACACTGAAGAAATGACACTTTGCTACAATGTAAAGTAGTGAGTGTACAGCTTGTATAACAGTGTAAATTTGCTGTCCCCTCCAAAAAACTCAACACACAGCCATTAATGTCTAAACCGCTGGCCACAAAAGTCAGTACACCCCTAAGTGAAAATGTCCAAATTGGGCCCAAAGTGTCAATATTTTGTGTGGCCACCATTATTTTCCAGCACGGCCTTAACCCTCTTGGGCATGGAGGTCACCAGAGCTTCACAGGTTGTCACAGGTTTCCCAAAGACAACCTCTGGATATGATGCTGAGCACGTGACCTCAACTTCTTTGGTGGACCATGGTGAGGCCTGTTCTGAGTGGAACCTGTCCTGTTATACCGCTGTATGGTCTTGGCCACCGTGCTGCAGCTCAGTTTCAGGGTCTTGGTAATCTTCTTATAGCCTAGGCCATCTTTATGTAGAGCAACAATTCTTTTCTTTCAGATCCTCAGAGAGTTCTTTGCCATGAGGTGCCATGTTGTACTTCCAGTGACCAGTATGAGAGAGTGAGAGCGATAACACCAAATTTAACACACCTGCTCCCCATTCACACCTGAGACCTTGTAACACTAACGAGTCACATGACACCGGGGAGGGAAAATGGCTAATTGGGCCCAATTTGGACATTTTTACTTAGGGGTGTACTGACTTTTGTTGCCAGCGGTTTAGACATTAATGGCTGTGTGTTGAGTTATTTTGAGGGGACAGCAAATTTACACTATTATACAAGCTGTACACTCACTACTTTACATTGTAGACAAGTGTCATTTCTTCAGTGTTGTCACATGAAAAGATACAAGAAAAGATTTACAGAAATGTCACTGAGGGGTGCACTTACTTTGGTCAGATACTGTAGATGGAGATAAAGCTTGTGGTCTAAACTGCAGGATTTGAGTGCCATCTAGTGGATGGATACTGAATTGTTTAACTAGCTCACAAATTTTATTTCTGGGACACAGAGGTGATGTGTGGACTGGGATACAGACGTGATATCTCCATATACTACCATATACTGTCCATATACTACCCTAGCCTGTCCATGAAATAAAATAATGGATCTGGGGGTCTTTTGGTGGGCTTGATTGGGGGGATGGGGCAGCATTTCATTCTTGGACCCAGGCAGCACAATGTCTTGGGCCAGCCCTGACCGGGATCCATCCCTTCTACCAGCTATCATCAAAGGGGGTGAGACCCGGTGCTACCAGTTCCATCCGGAATCCAAGAGGCAATCAATGGCGTTCACCTTCTTCCCCGCAACCCAAAAAGACTCACCTGCGAAAGTCCGAGGTCAAGACAATGTTGATTTCCTTCTCTCGTATAATATAAATAATACTGATAATAATAATAGCGAAATGAATGAATTACTCTCGAAAAGACCTCCCCCCTCCTCTAGAGATCTGGGAACATCCACAAGGGCAGTTTAATCCTCATGGGCAGCTTGGTCCAAAGTTTCGGCAGATGTAGTTTGCAAGGCGGCAAGCTGGAAGTCACCTAATACCTTCATAAAGCACTATAAGCTGGATGTGGTGTTGTCAAGATATGCTCAAATAGGAGCAATGTCCAAATTGGGCCCAAAGTGTCAATATTTTGTGTGGTCACCATTATTTTCCAGCACTGCCTTAACCCTCTTGGGCATGGAGGTCACCAGAGCTTCACAGGTTGTCACTGGAGTCCTCTTCCCCTCCTCCATGATGACATCACAGAGCTGGTGGATGTTAGAGACCTTGCGCTCCTCCACCTTCCGTTTGAGGATGTCCCACAGATGCTCAATAGGGTTTAGGTCTGGAGACATGCTTGGCCAGTCCATCACCTTTACCCTCAGCTTCTATAGCAAGGCAGTGGTGGTCTTGGAGGTGTGTTTGGGGTGGTTTGTAAGGTGGCAAGCTGGAAGCCACCTAATACCTTCATAAAGCACTATAAGCTGGATGTGGTGTCGTCAAGATATGCTCAAATGGGAGCTTCTGTGTTGTCTAATACTCTGTCAAGAGATTAACATTTTTCTAAAGCAGCACCTGGTATCTATCTCTGGTTCTTCCTTCCCTGGGATTGGCTAGTTAAATCCCGCAGTGATGGCATGACGCAGAGCCAGGAAAACAGAAATTGGTAACCAAATACTTACCGTAATTTTCCCTTCCTGGCTCGGCATCATGCCAGCTCATTCCCTCCCTGGTCCGTCGCTATGACTCTTTATGAGAACACCATCACCAGGTACTTCCCGCCTATTCAGGAGGTCCTATTGAGGGCCAAGGGGGGCGGAGTTGACCGGAAGCGAAAAATGAAAATGACGGTATTTGGTAACAATTTTCTGTTATATTCAATGGTGCAAAAATCAACTACCTATGATTTTAACCTCTCTTTCTTTTTCAGGTCTGAAGTGAACATGGTGGCATCTCTAGAAGAGTTCAATGTGGAAGAGCGTAGGACCATAACCAAGTTCCTGGTTCTCCAAGGGAAAGGTGCGAAGCATATCCATGATGAAATGTCACCAACTTTGGGTGACAGTGGCAATTGGGTGACAATTTTTATAACTGGCCATTTCGGTGTTGAAATTGAGCAACCCAGTGGAAGGCCTGTGAAAAATGTGAAAGCCACCCATGACATGATCATGGAGGACCGCCAAATATCAGCCAAAAGTCATGGAGGACCGCCAAATATCAGCCAAAAGTCACGGAGGACCGCCAAATGTCAGCCAAAAGTCATGGAGGACCGCCAAATATCAGCCAAAAGTCATGGAGGACCGCCAAATATCAGCCAAAAGTCACGGAGGACCGCCAAATGTCAGCCAAAAGTCACGGAGGACCGCCAAATATCAGCCAAAAGTCACAGAGGACTGCCAAATGTCAGCCAAAAGTCATGGAGGACCGCCAAATATCAGCCAAAAGTCATGGAGGACCGCCAAATATCAGCCAAAAGTCACGGAGGACCGCCAAATGTCAGCCAAAAGTCATGGAGGACTGCCAAATATCAGCCAAAAGTCATGGAGGACAGCCAAATATCAGCCAAAAGTCATGAAGGACAGCCAAATATCAGCCAAAAGTCATGAAGGACCGCCAAATATTAGGCAGAAGTCATGGAAGACTGCCAAATATCAGCCAAAAGTCATGAAGGACCACCAAATATTAGGCAGATGTCATGGAGGACTGCCAAATATCAACCAAAAGTCATGGAGGACCACCAAATATCAGGCAGAAGTCATGGAGGACCTCCAAATATCAGGCAAAAGTCATGGAGGACTCCCAAATATCAGCCAAAAGTCACGGAGGACCGCCAAATATCAGCCAAAAGTCACGGAGGACCTCCAAATATCAGCCAAAAGTCATGGAGGACCTCCAAATATCAGCCAAAGGTCATGGAGGACCGCCAAATATCAGCCAAAAGTCACGGAGAACCGCCAAATATCAGCCAAAAGTCATGGAGGACCTCCAAATATCAGCCAAAAGTCATGGAGGACCGCCAAATATCAGCCAAAAGTCACGGAGAACTGCCAAATATCAGGCAGAAGTCATGGAGGACTGCCAAATATCAGCCAAAAGTCATGGAGGACCGCTAAATGTCAGCCAAAAATCATGGAGGACCGCCAAATATCAGCCAAAGCCATGGAGGACCGCCAAAAATCAGCCAAAAGTCATGGAGGACCTCCAAATATCAGCCAAAAGTCATGGAGGACCGCCAAATATCAGCCAAAAGTCACGGAGGACTGCCAAATATCAGCCAAAAGTCATGGAGGACCACCTAATATCATCCAAAAGTCATGAAGGACCACCAAAAATCAGCCAAAAGTCATGGAGGACTGCCAAATATCAGCCAAAAGTCTTGAAGGACAGCCAAATATCAGCGAAAAGTCATGAAGGACCGCCAAATATTAGGCAGAAGTCATGGAGGACTGCCAAATATCAGCCAAAAGTCATGGAGGACCACCAAATATCAGGCAGAAGTCATGGAGGACTGCCAAATATCAGCCAAAAGTCATGGAGGACCTCCAAATGTCAGCCAAAAGTCATGGAGGACCGCCAAATGTCAGCCAAAAGTCATGGAGGACTGCCAAATATCAGCCAAAAGTCATGGAGGACAGCCAAATATCAGCCAAAAGTCATGAAGGACCGCCAAATATTAGGCAGAAGTCATGGAAGACTGCCAAATATCAGCCAAAAGTCATGAAGGACCACCAAATATTAGGCAGATGTCATGGAGGACCGCCAAATATCAGGCAGAAGTCATGGAGGACTGCCAAATATCAGCCAAAAGTCATGGAGGACCACCAAATATCAGGCAGAAGTCATGGAGGACTGCCAAATATCAGCCAAAAGTCATGGAGGACCTCCAAATGTCAGCCAAAAGTCATGGAGAACCGCCAAATGTCAGCCAAAAGTCATGGAGGACTGCCAAATATCAGCCAAAAGTCATGGAGGACAGCCAAATATCAGCCAAAAGTCAAGAAGGACCGCCAAATATTAGGCAGAAGTCATGGAAGACTGCCAAATATCAGCCAAAAGTCATGAAGGACCACCAAATATTAACCAAAAGTCATGGAGGACCGCCAAATATCAGCCAAAAGTCACGGAGAACCGCCAAATATCAGCCAAAAGTCATGGAGGACCTCCAAATATCAGCCAAAAGTCATGGAGGACCGCCAAATATCAGCCAAAAGTCACGGAGAACTGCCAAATATCAGGCAGAAGTCATGGAGGACTGCCAAATATCAGCCAAAAGTCAAGAAGGACCGCCAAATATCAGCCAAAAGTCATGGAGGACCGCTAAATGTCAGCCAAAAGTCACGGAGGACCGCCAAATATCAGCCAAAGCCATGGAGGACCGCCAAATATCAGCCAAAAGTCATGGAGGACCTCCAAATATCAGCCAAAAGTCACGGAGGACCGCCAAATATCAGCCAAAAGTCACGGAGGACTGCCAAATATCAGCCAAAAGTCATGGAGGACCACCTAATATCATCCAAAAGTCATGAAGGACCACCAAATATCAGCCAAAAGTCATGGAGGACTGCCAAATATCAGCCAAAAGTCATGAAGGACAGCCAAATATCAACGAAAAGTCATGAAGGACCGCCAAATATTAGGCAGAAGTCATGGAGGACCGCCAAATATCAGCCAAAAGTCATGGAGGACCACCACATATCAGGCAGAAGTCATGGAGGACTGCCAAATATCAGCCAAAAGTCATGGAGGACCGCCAAATATCAGCCAAAAGTCACGGAGGACTGCCAAATATCAGCCAAAAGTCATGGAGGACAGCCAAATATCAGCCAAAAGTCATGAAGGACCGCCAAATATCAGCCAAAAGTCATGGAGGACAGCCAAATATCAGCCAAAAGTCATGAAGGACCGCCAAATATTAGGCAGAAGTCATGGAGGACCGCCAAATATCAGCCAAAAGTCATGGAGGACCACCACATATCAGGCAGAAGTCATGGAGGACTGCCAAATATCAGCCAAAAGTCATGGAGGACCTCCAAATATCAGGCAAAAGTATGGAGGACTACCAAATATCAGCCAAAAGTCACGGAGGACCGCCAAATATCAGCCAAAAGTCATGGAGGACCTCCAAATATCAGCCAAAAGTCATGGAGGACTGCCAAATATCAGCCAAAAGTCATGGAGGACCTCCAAATATCAGGCAAAAGTCATGGAGGACTCCCAAATATCAGCCAAAAGTCATGGAGGACCACCAAATATCAGCCAAAAGTCATGGAGGACCGCCAAATATCATCCAAAAGTCACGGAGGACCGACAAATATCAGCCAAAAGTCATGGAGGACCGCTAAATGTCAGCCAAAAGTCACGGAGGACCACCAAATATCAGCCAAAAGTCATGGAGGACCGCCAAATATCAGCCAAAAGTCATGGAGGACCTCCAAATATCAGCCAAAAGTCATGGAGGACCGTCAAATATCAGCCAAAAGTCATGGAGGACCTCCAAATATCAGCCAAAAGTCATGGAGGACCTCCAAATATCAGCCAAAAGTCACAGAGGACCGCCAAATATCAGCCAAAAGTCATGGAGGATCGCCAAATATCAGGCAGAAGTCATTGAGGACTGCCAAATATCAGCCAAAAGTCATGGAGGACCTCCAAATATCAGGCAAAAGTCATGAAGGACTCCCAAATATCAGCCAAAAGTCATGGAGGACCTCCAAATATCAGGCAAAAGTCATGGAGGACTCCCAAATATCATCCAAAAGTCACGGAGGACCGCCAAATACCAGCCAAAAGTCATGGAGGACCACCAAATATCAGCCAAAAGTCACGGAGGACCACCAAATATCAGCCAAAGCCATGGAGGACTGCCAAATATCAGCCAAAAGTCATGGAGGACCTCCAAATATCAGCCAAAAGTCATAGAGGACCGCCAAATATCAGCCAAAAGTCATGGAGGACTCCCAAATATCATCCAAAAGTCACGGAGGACCGCCAAATACCAGCCAAAAGTCATGGAGGACCACCAAATATCAGCCAAAAGTCACGGAGGACCACCAAATATCAGCCAAAGCCATGGAGGACTGCCAAATATCAGCCAAAAGTCATGGAGGACCTCCAAATATCAGCCAAAAGTCATAGAGGACCGCCAAATATCAGCCAAAAGTCACGGAGGACTGCCAAATATCAGCCAAAAGTCATGGAGGACAGCCAAATATCAGCCAAAAGTCATGAAGGACCGCCAAATATCAGCCAAAAGTCATGGAGGACCGCCAAATGTCATCCAAAAGTCATGGAGGACCACCAAATATCAGGCAGAAGTCATGAAGGACCGCCAAATATCAGCCAAAAGTCATGGAGGACCATCAAATATCAGGCAGAAGTCATGGAGGACTGCCAAATATCGGCCAAAAGTCATGGAGGACCTCCAAATATCAGCCAAAAGTCATGGAGGACTCCCAAATATCATCCAAAAGTCATGGAGGACCACCAAATATAAGGCAGAAGTCATGGAGGTTTCCCAAATATCAGCCAAAAGTCATGGAGGACCTCCAAATATCAGCCAAAAGTCATGAAGGACCACCAAATATCAGCCAAAAGTCATGAAGGACCACCAAATATCAGCCAAAAATATTGCTACATATCTAGGAAGATTGCGTGAGAGAGTTGCTGCCATTATCCACAACGACTTGGAAATGAGAACGCCTTGCAGTGGATCCCAAAACTTTTGAAGAACCGAACAAAAAGACGAAACGCGTGGAGACATCGGTGGCTGTTTTGGAACATTTTGCAAGAAATTAGTCAGATTTCCTGGACAAAACCGATAAATGGTGAAGAGTAGACATGTGCAGAACAACATTTTTTTTTTTTTTGGTTTCGATACGTTATTTATGAAAATTTGTTTAATTTGTTTTCTCAGAATTCGTTAAGTTTATTCGTCTTCGAATCGATTTGAATTTTCAAATTCGTATCGATCCGTAAAGTTTTTGAATTTGAATCGTTTTCCAATTTCCAAAGAGAATAAAATAGAAAAGAATATAACAGAGCATAAATGATTAGAATATAATAGAGTACAACAGCACAAAATAGGATAGAAAACAAAAGAAATAGAATAGAAAAGAAAAGAATATAATATAATGGAGTAAAAGAATAGAATATAATAGAATTAAACAGAACAAAATAGGATAGAAAACAAAAAAGAATAGAATTAAATAGAACGATTATAACCATCTTCTGAAATTCGACTAGAATAGAAAAGAAAAGAATAGAATAGAATGAATTTGAATTTTAATAGAAAAGAATAGAAAAAAAATATAATTAAAAAAACAATAGAATAGAAAGAATATAACAATCTTCCTATTCTAATCTATTCTATTCTATTGTTTTTTTTTATTGTTTTATTTTCTATTCTATTATAGTCTATCTTATTCTTTTTTTCCCTATTCTATTCTTTTCATTTCTTATGTATTCAAATTTATTTTATTTGCACCGGCCCTTTTAGCCCAAAATTGGTCCAAAAATCCAAAATCGCACCCCCGGCCCTTTTTACCCGAAAATGGGCGAAAATAACAAAAATCGCACCCCCGGCCCTTTTTACCCGAAAATGGTCAAAAATTACCAAAAATCGCACCCCCGGCCCTTTTCACCCGAAAATGGTCAAAAATTACCAAAAATCGCACCCCCGGCCCTTTTAACCCGAAAGCGGTCAAAAATGATAAAAATCGCACCCCCGGCCCTTTTCACCCAAAAATGGTCGAAAATGACAAAAATCGCACCCCTGGCCCTTTTTACCCGAAAATGGGCGAAAATGACAAAAATCGCACCCCCGGCCCTTTTTACCCGAAAATGGGCGAAAATGAAAAAAATCGCACCCCCGGCCCTTTTAACCCGAAAATGGTCGAAAATGACCAAAATCGCACCCCCGGCCCTTTTTACCCGAAAGCGGTTGAAAATGACAAAAATCGCACCCCCGGCCCTTTTAACCCGAAAATGGTCGAAAATGACCAAAATCGCACCCCCGGCCCTTTTTACCCGAAAGCGGTCAAAAATGACCAAAATCGCACCCCCGGCCCTTTTTACCCGAAAGCGGTCGAAAATGACAAAAATCGCACCCCCGGCCCTTTTTACCCGAAAGCGGTCGAAAATGACCAAAATCGCACCCCCGGCCCTTTTTACCCGAAAGCGGTCAAAAATGACAAAAAATCGCACCCCCGGCCCTTTTCACCCAAAAATGGGTGAAAATGACAAAAATCGCACCCCCGGCCCTTTTCACCCGAAAACAGTTGAAAATGACAAAAATCGCACCCCGGCCCTTTTCACCCGAAAACGGTTGAAAATGACAAAAATCGCACCCCCGGCCCTTTTTACCCGAAAATGGGCGAAAATGAAAAAAATCGCACCCCCGGCCTTTTTAACCCGAAAGCGGTTGAAAATGACAAAAATCGCACCCCCGGCCCTTTTTACCCGAAAGCGGTCAAAAATGACAAAAATCGCACCCCCGGCCCTTTTTACCCGAAAATGGGTGAAAATGACAAAAATCGCACCCCCGGCCCTTTTCACCCGAAAATGGGCGAAAATGACAAAAATCTCACCCCCGGCCCTTTTCACCCGAAAATGGGCGAAAATGACAAAAATCGCACCCCCGGCCCTTTTAACCCGAAAATGGTCGAAAATGACAAAAATCGCACCCCCGGCCCTTTTCACCCGAAAACAGTTGAAAATGACAAAAATCGCACCCCGGCCCTTTTCACCCAAAAATGGGTGAAAATGACAAAAAATCGCACCCCCGGCCCTTTTTACCCGAAAATGGGCGAAAATGAAAAAAATCGCACCCCCGGCCTTTTTAACCCGAAAGCGGTTGAAAATGACAAAAATCGCACCCCCGGCCCTTTTTACCCGAAAATGGGCGAAAATGAAAAAAATCGCACCCCCGGCCTTTTTAACCCGAAAGCGGTTGAAAATGACAAAAATCGCACCCCCGGCCCTTTTTACCCGAAAGCGGTCAAAAATGACAAAAATCGCACCCCCGGCCCTTTTTACCCGAAAGCGGTCAAAAATGACAAAAATCGCACCCCCGGCCCTTTTTACCCGAAAATGGGCGAAAATGACAAAAATCGCACCCCCGGCCCTTTTCACCCGAAAATGGGCGAAAATGACAAAAATCGCACCCCCGGCCCTTTTCACCCGAAAACAGTTGAAAATGACAAAAATCGCACCCCGGCCCTTTTCACCCAAAAATGGGTGAAAATGACAAAAAATCGCACCCCCGGCCCTTTTCACCCGAAAACGGTTGAAAATGACAAAAATCGCACCCCCGGCCCTTTTCACCCGAAAACAGTTGAAAATGACAAAAATCGCACCCCCGGCCCTTTTCACCCGAAAACGGTTGAAAATGACAAAAATCGCACCCCCGGCCCTTTTCACCCAAAAATGGGTGAAAATGACAAAAATCGCACCCCCGGCCCTTTTATCCCAAAAACGGTTGAAAATGACAAAAATCGCACCCCCGGCCTTTTTAACCCGAAAGCGGTTGAAAATGACAAAAATCGCACCCCCGGCCCTTTTTACCCAAAAATGGGCGAAAATGAAAAAAATCGCACCCCCGGCCTTTTTAACCCGAAAGCGGTTGAAAATGACAAAAATCGCACCCCCGGCCCTTTTAACCCGAAAATGGGCGAAAATGACAAAAATCGCACCCCCGGCCCTTTTTACCCGAAAGCGGTCGAAAATGACAAAAATCGCACCCCCGGCCCTTTTTACCCGAAAGCGGTCGAAAATGACCAAAATCGCACCCCCGGCCCTTTTTACCCGAAAGCGGTCAAAAATGACAAAAATCGCACCCCCGGCCCTTTTCACCCAAAAATGGGTGAAAATGACAAAAATCGCACCCCCGGCCCTTTTCACCCGAAAACAGTTGAAAATGACAAAAATCGCACCCCCGGCCCTTTTATCCCAAAAACGGTTGAAAATGACAAAAATCGCACCCCCGGCCTTTTTAACCCGAAAGCGGTTGAAAATGACAAAAATCGCACCCCCGGCCCTTTTTACCCGAAAGCGGTCAAAAATGACAAAAATCGCACCCCCGGCCCTTTTTACCCGAAAATGGGCGAAAATGACAAAAATCGCACCCCCGGCCCTTTTCACCCGAAAACGGTTGAAAATGACAAAAATCGCACCCCCGGCCCTTTTTACCCGAAAATGGGCGAAAATGACAAAAATCGCACCCCCGGCCCTTTTCACTCGAAAGCGGTCAAAAATGACAAAAATCGCACCCCCGGCCCTTTTTACCCGAAAATGGGCGAAAATGAAAAAAAATCGCACCCCCGGCCTTTTTAACCCGAAAGCGGTTGAAAATGACAAAAATCGCACCCCCGGCCCTTTTTACCCGAAAGCGGTCAAAAATGACAAAAATCGCACCCCCGGCCCTTTTTACCCGAAAGCGGTCAAAAATGACAAAAATCGCACCCCCGGCCCTTTTTACCCGAAAATGGGCGAAAATGACAAAAATCGCACCCCCGGCCCTTTTCACCCGAAAATGGGCGAAAATGACAAAAATCGCACCCCCGGCCCTTTTCACCCGAAAATGGGCGAAAATGACAAAAATCGCACCCCCGGCCCTTTTAACCCGAAAATGGTCGAAAATGACCAAAATCGCACCCCCGGCCCTTTTTACCCGAAAGCGGTCAAAAATGACCAAAATCGCACCCCCGGCCCTTTTTACCCGAAAGCGGTCGAAAATGACAAAAATCGCACCCCCGGCCCTTTTTACCCGAAAGCGGTCAAAAATGACAAAAATCGCACCCCCGGCCCTTTTCACCCGAAAACAGTTGAAAATGACAAAAATCGCACCCCCGGCCCTTTTCACCCAAAAACGGTTGAAAATGACAAAAATCGCACCCCCGGCCCTTTTTACCCGAAAGCGGTCAAAAATGACAAAAATCGCACCCCCGGCCCTTTTTACCCGAAAATGGGCGAAAATGACAAAAATCGCACCCCCGGCCCTTTTCACCCGAAAATGGGCGAAAATGACAAAAATCGCACCCCCGGCCCTTTTTACCCGAAAGCGGTCAAAAATGACAAAAAATCGCACCCCCGGCCCTTTTCACCCAAAAATGGGTGAAAATGACAAAAATCGCACCCCCGGCCCTTTTCACCCGAAAATGGGTGAAAATGACAAAAATCGCACCCCGGCCCTTTTCACCCAAAAATGGGTGAAAATGACAAAAATCGCACCCCCGGCCCTTTTCACCCGAAAATGGGTGAAAATGACAAAAATCGCACCCCGGCCCTTTTCACCCAAAAATGGGTGAAAATGACAAAAATCGCACCCCCGGCCCTTTTCACCCAAAAATGGGTGAAAATGAAAAAAATCGCACCCCCGGCCCTTTTCACCCGAAAATGGGTGAAAATGACAAAAATCGCACCCCGGCCCTTTTCACCCAAAAATGGGTGAAAATGACAAAAATCGCACCCCGGCCCTTTTCACCCAAAAATGGGTGAAAATGACAAAAATCGCACCCCCGGCCCTTTTCACCCAAAAATGGGTGAAAATGACAAAAAATCGCACCCCCGGCCCTTTTATCCCAAAAACGGTTGAAAATGACAAAAATCGCACCCCCGGCCCTTTTCACCCGAAAACGGTTGAAAATGACAAAAATCGCACCCCCGGCCCTTTTAACTCGAAAGCGGTCAAAAATGACAAAAATCGCACCCCCGGCCTTTTTAACCCGAAAGCGGTTGAAAATGACAAAAATCGCACCCCCGGCCCTTTTTACCCGAAAATGGGCGAAAATGACAAAAATCGCACCCCCGGCCCTTTTAACCCGAAAATGGTCGAAAATGACCAAAATCGCACCCCCGGCCCTTTTTACCCGAAAGCGGTCAAAAATGACCAAAATCGCACCCCCGGCCCTTTTTACCCGAAAGCGGTCAAAAATGACAAAAATCGCACCCCCGGCCCTTTTCACCCGAAAACAGTTGAAAATGACAAAAATCGCACCCCCGGCCCTTTTATCCCGAAAGCGGTCGAAAATGACCAAAATCGCACCCCCGGCCCTTTTTACCCGAAAGCGGTCGAAAATGACCAAAATCGCACCCCCGGCCCTTTTCACCCGAAAACAGTTGAAAATGACAAAAATCGCACCCCCGGCCCTTTTTACCCGAAAGCGGTCGAAAATGACCAAAATCGCACCCCCGGCCCTTTTTACCCGAAAGCGGTCGAAAATGACCAAAATCGCACCCCCGGCCCTTTTTACCCGAAAGCGGTCAAAAATGACAAAAATCGCACCCCGGCCCTTTTCACCCAAAAATGGGTGAAAATGACAAAAATCGCACCCCCGGCCCTTTTCACCCGAAAACAGTTGAAAATGACAAAAATCGCACCCCGGCCCTTTTCACCCAAAAATGGGTGAAAATGACAAAAAATCGCACCCCCGGCCCTTTTATCCCAAAAACGGTTGAAAATGACAAAAATCGCACCCCCGGCCCTTTTCACCCGAAAACGGTTGAAAATGACAAAAATCGCACCCCCGGCCCTTTTAACTCGAAAGCGGTCAAAAATGACAAAAATCGCACCCCCGGCCCTTTTTACCCGAAAACGGTTGAAAATGACAAAAATCGCACCCCCGGCCCTTTTTACCCGAAAACGGTTGAAAATGACAAAAATCGCACCCCCGGCCCTTTTTACCCGAAAACGGTTGAAAATGACAAAAATCGCACCCCCGGCCCTTTTTACCCGAAAACGGTTGAAAATGACAAAAATCGCACCCCCGGCCCTTTTTACCCGAAAACGGTTGAAAATGACAAAAATCGCACCCCCGGCCCTTTTTACCCGAAAATGGGCGAAAATGACAAAAATCGCACCCCCGGCCCTTTTCACCCGAAAATGGTCGAAAATGACAAAAATCGCACCCCCGGCCCTTTTTACCCGAAAATGGTCGAAAATGACAAAAATCGCACCCCCGGCCCTTTTATCCCAAAAACGGTTGAAAATGACAAAAATCGCACCCCCGGCCCTTTTATCCCAAAAACGGTTGAAAATGACAAAAATCGCACCCCCGGCCCTTTTCACCCGAAAACGGTTGAAAATGACAAAAATCGCACCCCCGGCCCTTTTCACCCGAAAATGGGCGAAAATGAAAAAAATCGCACCCCCGGCCTTTTTAACCCGAAAGCGGTTGAAAATGACAAAAATCGCACCCCCGGCCCTTTTAACCCGAAAATGGTCGAAAATGACCAAAATCGCACCCCCGGCCCTTTTTACCCGAAAGCGGTCGAAAATGACAAAAATCGCACCCCCGGCCCTTTTTACCCGAAAGCGGTCAAAAATGACAAAAATCGCACCCCCGGCCCTTTTCACCCAAAAATGGGTGAAAATGACAAAAATCGCACCCCCGGCCCTTTTCACCCGAAAATGGGTGAAAATGACAAAAATCGCACCCCGGCCCTTTTCACCCAAAAATGGGTGAAAATGACAAAAATCGCACCCCCGGCCCTTTTCACCCGAAAATGGGTGAAAATGACAAAAATCGCACCCCCGGCCCTTTTTACCCGAAAATGGGCGAAAATGAAAAAAATCGCACCCCCGGCCTTTTTAACCCGAAAGCGGTTGAAAATGACAAAAATCGCACCCCCGGCCCTTTTTACCCGAAAGCGGTCAAAAATGACAAAAATCGCACCCCCGGCCCTTTTTACCCGAAAGCGGTCAAAAATGACAAAAATCGCACCCCCGGCCCTTTTTACCCGAAAATGGGTGAAAATGACAAAAATCGCACCCCCGGCCCTTTTCACCCGAAAATGGGCGAAAATGACAAAAATCGCACCCCCGGCCCTTTTTACCCGAAAATGGGCGAAAATGACAAAAATCGCACCCCCGGCCCTTTTAACCCGAAAATGGTCGAAAATGACCAAAATCGCACCCCCGGCCCTTTTTACCCGAAAGCGGTCAAAAATGACAAAAATCGCACCCCCGGCCCTTTTTACCCGAAAGCGGTCAAAAATGACAAAAATCGCACCCCCGGCCCTTTTTACCCGAAAATGGGCGAAAATGACAAAAATCGCACCCCCGGCCCTTTTCACCCCGAAAATGGGCGAAAATGACAAAAATCGCACCCCCGGCCCTTTTTACCCGAAAGCGGTCAAAAATGACAAAAATCGCACCCCCGGCCCTTTTCACCCAAAAATGGGTGAAAATGACAAAAATCGCACCCCCGGCCCTTTTCACCCGAAAATGGGTGAAAATGACAAAAATCGCACCCCGGCCCTTTTCACCCAAAAATGGGTGAAAATGACAAAAATCGCACCCCCGGCCCTTTTCACCCGAAAATGGGTGAAAATGACAAAAATCGCACCCCCGGCCCTTTTTACCCGAAAAATGGGCGAAAATGAAAAAAAATCGCACCCCCGGCCTTTTTAACCCGAAAGCGGTTGAAAATGACAAAAATCGCACCCCCGGCCCTTTTTACCCGAAAGCGGTCAAAAATGACAAAAATCGCACCCCCGGCCCTTTTTACCCGAAAGCGGTCAAAAATGACAAAAATCGCACCCCCGGCCCTTTTTACCCGAAAATGGGCGAAAATGACAAAAATCGCACCCCCGGCCCTTTTTACCCGAAAATGGGCGAAAATGACAAAAATCGCACCCCCGGCCCTTTTTACCCGAAAATGGGCGAAAATGACAAAAATCGCACCCCCGGCCCTTTTCACCCGAAAATGGGTGAAAATGACAAAAATCGCACCCCCGTCCCTTTTCACCCGAAAACGGTTGAAAATGACAAAAATCGCACCCCCGGCCCTTTTCACCCGAAAATGGTTGAAAATGACAAAAATCGCACCCCCGGCCCTTTTTACCCGAAAGCGGTCGAAAATGACAAAAATCGCACCCCCGGCCCTTTTTACCCGAAAGCGGTCGAAAATGACCAAAATCGCACCCCCGGCCCTTTTTACCCGAAAGCGGTCAAAAATGACAAAAATCGCACCCCCGGCCCTTTTCACCCAAAAATGGGTGAAAATGACAAAAATCGCACCCCCGGCCCTTTTCACCCGAAAACAGTTGAAAATGACAAAAATCGCACCCCGGCCCTTTTCACCCAAAAATGGGTGAAAATGACAAAAAATCGCACCCCCGGCCCTTTTATCCCAAAAACGGTTGAAAATGACAAAAATCGCACCCCCGGCCCTTTTCACCCGAAAACGGTTGAAAATGACAAAAATCGCACCCCCGGCCCTTTTAACTCGAAAGCGGTCAAAAATGACAAAAATCGCACCCCCGGCCCTTTTTACCCGAAAATGGGAAAAAATGAAAAAAATCGCACCCCCGGCCTTTTTAACCCGAAAGCGGTTGAAAAATGACAAAAATCGCACCCCCGGCCCTTTTCACCCGAAAACGGTTGAAAATGACAAAAATCGCACCCCCCGGCCCTTTTTACCCGAAAGCGGTCAAAAATGACAAAAATCGCACCCCCGGCCCTTTTTACCCGAAAGCGGTCAAAAATGACAAAAATCGCACCCCCGGCCCTTTTTACCCGAAAATGGGCGAAAATGACAAAAATCGCACCCCCGGCCCTTTTCACCCGAAAATGGGCGAAAATGACAAAAATCGCACCCCCGGCCCTTTTCACCCGAAAATGGGTGAAAATGACAAAAATCGCACCCCGTCCCTTTTCACCCGAAAACGGTTGAAAATGACAAAAATCGCACCCCGACCCTTTTTACCCGAAAATGGGCGAAAATGACAAAAATCGCACCCCCGGCCCTTTTTACCCGAAATTGGTTGAAAATGACAAAAATCGCACCCCCGGCCCTTTTAAACCCGAAAACGGTCGAAAATGACAAAAATCGCACCCCCGGCCCTTTTATCCCAAAAAACGGTTGAAAATGACAAAAATCGCACCCCCGGCCCTTTTCACCCGAAAACGGTTGAAAATGACAAAAATCGCACCCCCGGCCCTTTTCACCCGAAAGCGGTCGAAAAAATGACAAAAATCGCACCCCCGGCCCTTTTAACTCGAAAGCGGTCGAAAAAATGACAAAAATCGCACCCCCGGCCCTTTTTACCCGAAAATGGGCGAAAATGACAAAAATCGCACCCCCGGCCCTTTTTACCCGAAAGCGGTCAAAAATGACAAAAATCGCACCCCCGGCCCTTTTTACCCGAAAGCGGTCAAAAATGACAAAAATCGCACCCCCGGCCCTTTTTACCCGAAAATGGGCGAAAATGACAAAAATCGCACCCCCGGCCCTTTTCACCCGAAAATGGGCGAAAATGACAAAAATCGCACCCCCGGCCCTTTTCACCCGAAAATGGGCGAAAATGACAAAAATCGCACCCCCGGCCCTTTTTACCCGAAAATGGGCGAAAATGACAAAAATCGCACCCCCGGCCCTTTTAACCCGAAAATGGTCGAAAATGACCAAAATCGCACCCCCGGCCCTTTTTACCCGAAAGCGGTCGAAAATGACAAAAATCGCACCCCCGGCCCTTTTTACCCGAAAGCGGTCAAAAATGACCAAAATCGCACCCCCGGCCCTTTTTACCCGAAAGCGGTCAAAAATGACAAAAATCGCACCCCCGGCCCTTTTCACCCAAAAATGGGTGAAAATGACAAAAATCGCACCCCCGGCCCTTTTCACCCGAAAACAGTTGAAAATGACAAAAATCGCACCCCGGCCCTTTTCACCCAAAAATGGGTGAAAATGACAAAAAATCGCACCCCCGGCCCTTTTATCCCAAAAACGGTTGAAAATGACAAAAATCGCACCCCCGGCCCTTTTCACCCGAAAACGGTTGAAAATGACAAAAATCGCACCCCCGGCCCTTTTAACTCGAAAGCGGTCAAAAATGACAAAAATCGCACCCCCGGCCCTTTTTACCCGAAAATGGGTGAAAATGACAAAAAATCGCACCCCCGGCCCTTTTATCCCAAAAACGGTTGAAAATGACAAAAATCGCACCCCCGGCCCTTTTCACCCGAAAACGGTTGAAAATGACAAAAATCGCACCCCCGGCCCTTTTAACTCGAAAGCGGTCAAAAATGACAAAAATCGCACCCCCGGCCCTTTTTACCCGAAAATGGGCAAAAATGAAAAAAATCGCACCCCCGGCCTTTTTAACCCGAAAGCGGTTGAAAATGACAAAAATCGCACCCCCGGCCCTTTTCACCCGAAAACGGTTGAAAATGACAAAAATCGCACCCCCGGCCCTTTTTACCCGAAAGCGGTCAAAAATGACAAAAATCGCACCCCCGGCCCTTTTTACCCGAAAGCGGTCAAAAATGACAAAAATCGCACCCCGGCCCTTTTTACCCGAAAATGGGCGAAAATGACAAAAATCGCACCCCCGGCCCTTTTCACCCGAAAATGGGCGAAAATGACAAAAATCGCACCCCCGGCCCTTTTCACCCGAAAATGGGTGAAAATGACAAAAATCGCACCCCCGTCCCTTTTCACCCGAAAACGGTTGAAAATGACAAAAATCGCACCCCGACCCTTTTTACCCGAAAATGGGCGAAAATGACAAAAATCGCACCCCCGGCCCTTTTTACCCGAAATTGGTTGAAAATGACAAAAATCGCACCCCCGGCCCTTTTAACTCGAAAGCGGTCGAAAATGACAAAAATCGCACCCCCGGCCCTTTTTACCTGAAAGCGGTCGAAAATGACAAAAATCGCACCCCCGGCCCTTTTCACCCGAAAGCGGTCAAAAATGACAAAAATCGCACCCCCGGCCCTTTTCACCCGAAATCGGTCAAAAATGACCAAAATCGCACCCCCGGCCCTTTTATCCCAAAAACGGTTGAAAATGACAAAAATCGCACCCCCGGCCCTTTTCACCCGAAAACGGTTGAAAATGACAAAAATCGCACCCCCGGCCCTTTTCACCCGAAAACGGTTGAAAATGACAAAAATCGCACCCCCGGCCCTTTTCACCCGAAAGCGGTCGAAAAAATGACAAAAATCGCACCCCCGGCCCTTTTAACTCGAAAGCGGTCGAAAAAAATGACAAAAATCGCACCCCCGGCCCTTTTTACCCAAAAATGGGCGAAAATGACAAAAATCGCACCCCCGGCCCTTTTTACCCGAAAATGGGCGAAAATGAAAAAAATCGCACCCCCGGCCCTTTTTACCCGAAAGCGGTCAAAAATGACAAAAATCGCACCCCCGGCCCTTTTTACCCGAAAATGGGCGAAAATGACAAAAATCGCACCCCCGGCCCTTTTTACCCGAAAGCGGTCAAAAATGACAAAAATCGCACCCCTGGCCCTTTTTACCCGAAAATGGGCGAAAATGACAAAAATCGCACCCCCGGCCCTTTTTACCCGAAAGCGGTCAAAAATGACCAAAATCGCACCCCCGGCCCTTTTAACCCGAAAATGGTCGAAAATGACCAAAATCGCACCCCCGGCCCTTTTAACCCGAAAGCGGTCAAAAATGACCAAAATCGCACCCCCGGCCCTTTTTACCCGAAAGCGGTCAAAAATGACAAAAATCGCACCCCCGGCCCTTTTCACCCAAAAATGGGTGAAAATGACAAAAATCGCACCCCCGGCCCTTTTCACCCGAAAACAGTTGAAAATGACAAAAATCGCACCCCGGCCCTTTTCACCCAAAAATGGGTGAAAATGACAAAAAATCGCACCCCCGGCCCTTTTATCCCAAAAACGGTTGAAAATGACAAAAATCGCACCCCCGGCCCTTTTCACCCGAAAACGGTTGAAAATGACAAAAATCGCACCCCCGGCCCTTTTAACTCGAAAGCGGTCAAAAATGACAAAAATCGCACCCCGGCCCTTTTTACCCGAAAATGGGCGAAAATGAAAAAAATCGCACCCCCGGCCTTTTTAACCCGAAAGCGGTTGAAAATGACAAAAATCGCACCCCCGGCCCTTTTTACCCGAAAGCGGTCAAAAATGACAAAAATCGCACCCCCGGCCCTTTTTACCCGAAAGCGGTCAAAAATGACAAAAATCGCACCCCCGGCCCTTTTTACCCGAAAATGGGCGAAAATGACAAAAATCGCACCCCCGGCCCTTTTCACCCGAAAATGGGCGAAAATGACAAAAATCGCACCCCCCGGCCCTTTTCACCCGAAAATGGGTGAAAATGACAAAAATCGCACCCCCGTCCCTTTTCACCCGAAAACGGTTGAAAATGACAAAAATCGCACCCCGACCCTTTTTACCCGAAAATGGGCGAAAATGACAAAAATCGCACCCCCGGCCCTTTTCACCCGAAAACGGTTGAAAATGAAAAAAAAAAAGCACCCCGACCCTTTTTACCCGAAAATGGGCGAAAATGACAAAAATCGCACCCCCGGCCTTTTTAACCCGAAAGCGGTTGAAAATGACAAAAATCGCACCCCGACCCTTTTTACCCGAAAATGGGTGAAAATTACAAAAATCGCACCCCCGGCCCTTTTATCCCGAAAACGGTTGAAAATGACAAAAATCGCACCCCCGGCCCTTTTATCCCGAAAATGGTCAAAAATCACCAAAAATCGCACCCCCGGCCCTTTTTACCCGAAAGCGGTCGAAAATGACAAAAATCGCACCCCCGGCCCTTTTTACCCGAAAATGGTCAAAAATCACCAAAAATCGCACCCCCGGCCCTTTTTACCCGAAAGCGGTCAAAAATGACAAAAATTGCACCCCCGGCCCTTTTAACCCAAAAATGGGTGAAAATGACAAAAATCGCACCCCCGGCCCTTTTTCACCTGAAAGCGGTTGAAAATGACAAAAATCGCACCCCCGGCCCTTTTTACCCGAAAGCGGTCGAAAATGACCAAAATCGCACCCCCCGGCCCTTTTTACCCGAAAGCGGTCGAAAATGACCAAAATCGCACTCCCGGCCCTTTTTACCCGAAAGCGGTCAAAAATGACCAAAATCGCACCCCCGGCCCTTTTCACCCGAAAACAGTTGAAAATGACAAAAATCGCACCCCCGGCCCTTTTTACCCGAAAACGGTTGAAAATGACAAAAATCGCACCCCCGGCCCTTTTAACTCGAAAGCGGTCGAAAATGACAAAAATCGCACCCCCGGCCCTTTTTACCCGAAAATGGGCGAAAATGAAAAAAATCGCACCCCTGGCCCTTTTTACCCGAAAATGGGCGAAAATGAAAAAAATCGCACCCCCGGCCCTTTTTACCCGAAAATGGGCGAAAATGACAAAAATCGCACCCCCGGCCCTTTTTCACCCGAAATCGGTCAAAAATGACAAAAATCGCACCCCCGGCCCTTTTTACCCGAAAGCGGTCAAAAATGACAAAAATCGCACCACCGGCCCTTTTTACCCGAAAGCGGTCAAAAATGACAAAAATCGCACCCCCGGCCCTTTTTACCCGAAAATGGGCGAAAATGACAAAAATCGCACCCCCGGCCCTTTTCACCTGAAAATGGGTGAAAATGACAAAAATCGCACCCCCGGCCCTTTTCACCCGGAAATGGTCGAAAATGACAAAAATCGCACCCCCGGCCCTTTTTACCTGAAAGCGGTCGAAAATGACAAAAATCGCACCCCCGGCCCTTTTCACCCGAAATCGGTCAAAAATGACCAAAATCGCACCCCCGGCCCTTTTCACCCAAAAACGGTTGAAAATGACAAAAATCGCACCCCCGGCCCTTTTCACCCGAAAACGGTTGAAAATGACAAAAATCGCACCCCCGGCCCTTTTCACCCGAAAACGGTTGAAAATGACAAAAATCGCACCCCCGGCCCTTTTTACCCAAAAATGGGCGAAAATGACAAAAATCGCACCCCCGGCCCTTTTTACCCAAAAATGGGCGAAAATGACAAAAATCGCACCCCCGGCCCTTTTTAACCCGAAAGCGGTCGAAAATGACAAAAATCGCACCCCCGGCCCTTTTTACCCGAAAATGGTCAAAAATCACCAAAAATCGCACCCCCGGCCCTTTTTACCCGAAAGCGGTCAAAAATGACAAAAATTGCACCCCCGGCCCTTTTAACCCAAAAATGGG
>JBBGZY010003525.1:0-18498 GCA_037952925.1 Lithobates clamitans | reverse complement strand
CCCCTCTATTATATCCCCCCTGCTGGGTATGTGTGGAGTGCCTTTTCCCTGTATACCCCTCTATTATATCCCCCCTGCTGGGTATGTGTGGAGTGCCCCTTCCCTGTATACCCCTCTATTATATCCCCCCCTGCTGGGTATGTGTGGAGTGCCCCTTCCCTGTATACCCCTCTATTATATCCCCCCTGCTGGGTATGTGTGGAGTGCCCCTTCCCTGTATACCCCTCTATTATATCCCCTCTGCTGGGTATGTGTGGAGTGCCCCTTCCCTGTATACCTCTCTATTATATCCCCCCTGCTGGGTATGTGTGGAGTGCCCCTTCCCTGTATACTCCTCTATTATATCCCCCCTGCTGGGTATGTGTGGAGTGCCCCTTCCCTGTATACCCCTCTATTATATCCCCCCCTGCTGGGTATGTGTGGAGTGCCCCTTCCCTGTATACCCCTCTATTATATCCCCCCTGCTGGGTATGTGTGGAGTGCCCCTTCCCTGTATACTCCTCTATTATATCCCCCCTGCTGGGTATGTGTGGAGTGCCCCTTCCCTGTATACCCCTCTATTATATCCCCCCTGCTGGATATGTGTGGAGTGCCCCTTCCCTGTATACCCCTCTATTATATCCCCCCTGCTGGATATGTGGAGTGCCCCTTCCCTGTATACCCCTCTATTATATCCCCCCTGCTGGGTATGTGTGGAGTGCCCCTTCCCTGTATACCCCTCTATTATATCCCCCCTGCTGGGTATGTGTGGAGTGCCCCTTCCCTGTATACCCCTCTATTATATCCCCCCTGCTGGTTATGTGTGGAGTGCCCCTTCCCTTTATACTTCTTCTCCTATTTGGACATCTGAACTCCCCCCCCCCCCCCCCGAGGGATCCCCGCCTCCAGAGATAACCTGCTGTCTCCTCCCTGCAGGGCCTGGTGGTCTCTCTGCCGCATGTTCTGGGCTCGGTGTGTTCCCGGAGGGCCCAGGACCTCTTCCAGCACATGATGCCAGCGGGGCGGCACTGGAGAGGGAAGCTGGTGACAGGTAAGGGGCGGAGCCTTGGTGTGTGTACAGTGGGAACTTCCTCCTCCTGTCATATGATACACTGAAATCTGTCTCCGCCCAGGCCCCGATCTGGCAGCCAGTGAGTACACCCAGGCAGCGGTCAGCGCGGTGGTGGTCCCGGTCCTGGATGGGGTGATTTCGCTGTGTTTGGAGGAACAGGTGTCGGCAGTGTGTGTGGCGGTCCGTGTGTTTATGGAAGCCTGGATGGGACATATCCTGCGGGAGAAGATAAAATTCAGGTAAGATATGGATTGGGGGGGGGGGGCACAGGCAGGAAATGAGGGACAATCTGCACCAGGGACAGGCAGATAAATCTTTTAAATGAGCAAATTGAGGGGCACAGGGAGTCTTTAACCTTCGGGTTATACTGCCACCTACAGGAATAATGGACAGTGGCTGACAGAAAAGAATAACCCCTCCCACTCCTAGCATGCCTCGGTATTTTGCTAGTGTCCTATGAGGATGGATATCATTTCTAGGTCTGTTACATTTTTTTTTCTTCTTCTGTTTAGTTGCACTCCTCTGGATCCTTTGGGCTCCACATGGGGCTCTTTACAGATTTTCTGGTAACAACTTAGCCGAGGAGCTCTTTCCAGGTACAGAAGCGATGGTGTTGCCTCTCATCTTCCCCCGGGTCTCTGAAGACTTAGTCATTGAGTAGGCTAGTAAGGACGAGCATCGGGAGTCTCCTCAATTACTCCTCATTAGGTGTCTTTATTCTCCATTCCCATCTGCGAAAGGGGTTAAAGCTGAGGGACTCGCACGCTGGTGCCATCTGCTGGGTGGAGTGTTGCCCGCACTCTTTCCAAACGTACCATTTTGAGGAAACATCTCCCTGCTGCTCCATTCCCGCTACCTACATACAGTGACTTTGGTTATCTCTGGCCATCCATCCCTCACCCGCTACCAGCCGTTTTAGGATTCATTAGTACTAAAGGCCTTGCCTGCTAACCTGAGACTATACATTGCCTTAAGTTACAGCATGCCTGATTCTGGATGCGGGGGAGAGGAGAGGACAGTCCTAGGTGCCGCCAGCTTACAATTTACTATGGGCTCCAGGGCACTGATGGTGCCGACATCTACTGCTGGAATCATGGCATGTGTTCCATCTTTATACTCGTAGGGTTCGGCCACCTCTTTCCCTTTCTAAGGAAGTTTCTTACTTCAGTCATGCCATGACGTTTTGAGCGAAATCTGTTATTTACAGACTCTGAGGCCACAAACACGTTCCAACGCCTTCCCGGCGTATTGTGGATAAGGTCTACTTGTGGCCTTAGCAGCCTTTGGGCTGTCAGCTGCTGGAACTATCCGATTCTGAGTCACTCCAGCCCCCTACTGGATGGACCTGCCTCAGAGGGGTTGCAGGCCTCTGCTATTACTCCCAAACTCAGACTGATTTTTTTTTTCTCTTATTGACACAGGAGACATCACTTTGAAACTAGATAGATCAACCTATTGCTTCTACTAGCGCTGTCCCCCAATCTGGAGTCCATTTGAGCTCCTAAGACCGCCCGGTCCCCGGTCCATCTCAATGCACCCACTGCCCTCAAAGTCTTCCTCTAAGGAGATTGATGAGATATTTGTTTCCCTGAAGCTCTTAATAGCCGTGTACCAGATTGATCTAGACTTTGTTAAAAAGTGGTATGCCCCCTCTGTGGATCTGGCCATGTCCCACCTTAATAAAGTGACCACCACGGGGGAAGGTGCAGCTCTCTTTAAGAACCCAACCAATGGAAGCTGCACCTGAATAGGAGGTTGGAGGACCTCTGTAGAACTCTGTTGTCGCTCATCCTATCTTAGGTATGACTTCGCTTTGCCAAACTCTGGCTTATTGGTCAAAGGCTATTAAAAGGATTCCTATCACTATTGCTATGTCATCCTAGCACGTATGGTGCTAAGCTGCAGTTGTGACAGAATACTGGACTTTTCCTTTCTCATTTCCCACGAGTCTGCGGAGAGTCCATACACAGTGTAGTATTGGACTTCAGAAGCTGTGTCCTAGAGGGGCTCGCTCAACATGCGCCCTCCAGGGACAACATCTCTCCAGGTCTACTCTAAATGCCTTTTTTTAAGGATGCCACAGGTGGCAAGAGCACCCATCTATCTTAGCTAGTTGGGCACAGTCTGGGAAGGCTTGATCCACAGTGCAGGGTAAAGAAAACTTTTTGTTCTTCCACTTCGGCTACCTCCAAGTCCTAACCAAGGACAAGCTCCCAGTCCACCCACAAGGCATGGGTTATCTTGGACAAGTTTTTCCTTGACTGCCCAGACATTACAGCAGTTTGGCTGGATCTTTAACCTTCAGCACAACCAACACCTCAGTTTAAATATCTAGTCCTAGACACGGCTCAAGCCAGAGTATTTCTTCCTAAGAAAAAACTCTTTGATCCCAGACTTGTGCTTGTGCTTCTCCATAGAAGTCTGGGGTCATTTTCCCAGTCTCACTCCAAACCCCCCAGAACACAGCTTGCTGTCTTTGTGGGGAAAGTCAGTCCAGTCCCTGGGCAAACTGATTCAGGACCAGTTAGTCCCTGGATTGCTGGTTCTAGAGTCAGGGGAAGTCCTTTCTTCTCTTCTTTTGAAAGGTCCTCACAGCGGATGTCAGGCTGGGGAGGAGTCCTGGGCATCTGTTGGTGGAGGAATTTCATCTTCCAAACGACATCCTGGAACTTTGGGCCACTTTGATTATCCCTGCTGCACTTGACAGTCTGGCTTGGTGGGTCATTCAACTAGACCGTTCCACAGTTGTAGTGTACATCAGCCATTATGGAAGGACCAGCAGTCTCGCTGCGTCAGGAAAAGTAGAGTAGATACTGTCTTGAGCAGATCCCACGTTCCAACCTTGTCCGCTGTTTACGTCTTACATGTGGACAGTTGGCAGACATATATTTTCTCAGGTGGTAGTGTGTGGACTCTGGGAGTCGCCCCTATACTCGGAGGCCTTCAGGACCTGTATCACAGGTCGGAGATGCCAGACTTGGACATCCTAGCCTCCAGATTCTGCAACAAACCTCACAGGTTTGTTTCCAGGTACAGGTATCTTCCAACGGATGCTGTGGTGGCTCCATGTGATCTGTAAATATTGATCACATGGAGCCACTCCTTCCTTGTCTGATTTTCCAGGATTAGGATGGAGGGCATTCTGGTGATCCTCACAGCTTTGGATTGGCCCAAGCAGATGTGATACTCCAACCTGATCAGATTGCTAGCCGATGTTCTGTGAGCTCCTCCAAACTGAATCTTCTGTCTCAAAAGACCGATTTTAATATCCTGATTTATGGCCACTGACTTTAATGGCATGGTTGTAGAAGCTCAGGACCACAGTATCAGCGTGACACGGTGATCTCTCAACTGCTTTTTCTGTAGAAGGTAGGAAGCCTACTTCTATCATCATTCATGGAAGCCTTACTGCACCTGGTGTGAGCGACGGGGCTTTTATTATAGGTTTTCCTTCAGATGATTACTATCCTTGCAGCTGTGTTTGGCTCTTAGTACCATCCAAAGGTCAGGTAGCTGCTCTTACTTTCTTATATTAAAGACTGTTAATCTTTACTCTTTGTGTGAATACGAAATTGATGTTAGAATGCATTGGAGAAATTCTTCTTGCTACATTCACCCCACAGGGTGGTGTTTCTTGCAGCCATCTCCTCTGTGAGGCAAGTGTCTAAACTGGCGACCATTCCTTCAAAGAACCACTTCTGATCTTACATTAGGACAAGGTGGCGTTAAGGCCCTGGACTTCCTTCTCTCCAACATTGCTCTTCTGTCCCACTCCCGTCCACTAAAAGGAAATTTCCTTCCATTTTTCTGGGTGTGGTTTGGGCTGTGGGAATCTGTCTCGAGTGCTTCTTCTTTCAGAACTTGGATGGTTCCCCATAAGGTTACTCAGGCTTTTGGATACTCCATTGTTAAGTGATTCAAGCATCCGAGCTTATGGTCTCAAGAAATCAGGTTCCTCCTTGCCTGTCAAGGTTCACTCTACTAGATCTGTGAGCACTTCTTGACCCTTTCGGCATCAAGCTTCTGTACCCCAGATATACAAGGCTGTCTCCTGGTCTTCTGTTCATACTGTAACAAGCCCCTTTGCTCGCTCGGTTCCACTCTCCGGACACTCCTCTGCAGCTATTGAATCAGATTGCAACGTCTGATGGTTCGGTCATCCGATACTCCGGGATTAGAACTACAGCTATGTGCCGTTCTAACCCAGTTGTGATAGCTCAGAACAAACACCAGGCAGGCTGTATGGAAGTTCAAACAGGAATCTCTTTTATTGCAATATACAGGCTTTTTTATACAGTAAAAGAGGAGGTGCAGACCTCCTCCTGCTCATATTACTCTAACAATACAGCTGTAACCTAATTAACCTAATTAACATGAGCTAATTAACTAATCCCTTTAGACAGCCTAGATGACTCAGACGGGACCCTTAGGCCAGACTGGCCATCTTGTAGTTCAGAAAATCCAATCAACATTATCACAATAGCAGAGTTAATTAAACACAAACAACAATGGGGATCTAATTACTCTTAGATCCCATACTAGAGACTTATTTACAATACACATTTTAGCAGACAACAGACAGGTAGCTGGAATTGATGACATTAGCATTTAACAGTAGGAGTCCCAACGGTATGAATCAGTCACTATTCCAGTATGGCAAATCCAGGGTCCCCAGAGTCTGTGTGTCCTGGGGGACCAGGACCCAAATCCACAGTAATAACGCCTCAAGGGTCCCCAGGCATACAGCTCACAAAGAGCACCATTCCCCCAAATGCCAGGGCCCACAATCGATCGGCAAGAGGCTAGCATACAGTCCCCTCCAAAAGTCTCTCTCCCGGCTAGGTCTGTCACATTTCTCCCCTTTCGGCAGGAGACTAACACAGGAGGAGACCCCAGACGGGTTGACTCCGAAGTTAGTCAGTAGTTCCAGTCCCCTACTGCCTGTACCCACACAGTACCCCAAACAAATTGTTCCAAACAAAGTATTACTCACCCAGCCAACCTCTGCCTCTCTCAGAGAACATATCTGCCGCTGGGGAGAGGCCTGGACTGGCCCTTCTCCCTGGAGTCCTTTCTGCCCCTGGAGAGAAGACAGGGTGTCTGGGCTCACTCCATCATGCTGTTGGGGATCTGGGCCGACTGCCCACCATCCCTGGGGTATACAGGTGGAGACTGAAGTCCCATCCACCTTCACAGGACATCCATCCTCTGTTAGTTGAGGGCAGAGTCCAGCAGTACTCGGCCCTGTTGCCAGCCCTTCTGCTGGGGACTCCGCATCCTCCGCTCCAGCTAACTGTTGGGGAGGGATGACGAACACCTCCTCTCCCTTCTCCCCCTGTATCCTGATCTGCTGCTGGGAAGTGATTGCCACCTTCTCACCCTGAGCCTCCGAAACTGCCACAGGTGTGGGGCAGAGGTCTTGGACCCTCTGTCCAGTTGCCAGTGCTGCAGCTGGGGAAGTTCCTTGTAACTTCACAGATACTTCTGTTGGTGCTGGGCAGAGCACAGTGATGTTTGGCCCTAATAACAGCTCTTCTTCTGCTGGAGGCTCACCAGGTTGTTCTTCCTCAGCAGAAAAGTCTATCAAATCCCCAGTCTCTGCAACTGGTGTCTGGGGATAAAGGTTCACCATCTCCTGTCCATGGAACCCAGAAGATGCCATCAGTGCTGTCAGGTTTGGGGACGGCAATCTTCAGATTTTCCACTGCCGATTCTCTGGCATTCTGCTGGACAGGCACATTCCTCCATCCAAGATCATCCAATGCAGAAACAGGTTCATCAAGGTCAGTCAGCACTTGCTGCATCCACCATAAGACCTCCGCCTCCATAGCTGCGGGGGCAGGTTGGCAAAGCACACCATTACTCTGCCACATTGTCAACTCTTCAGCCAGGATTTCAGAGTTGTCAACTGGTATTTCCTGATAGTCCCAGGCAAAGGGAGCCCCACCCTGCTGCTGAGCAGAGTCTAACAGCTGTCTGTAGGCGATCTCCAGCTCCCATTCCTGAACTGCCAGAAACTCCAAATCTTCCAGTGCCCAGTGCACTTCCGAGACATTCAGTCTCCGCTCTCTGTGCTCCATTATTTCCTCCAAACGCCACTCCCGATCACTCCCAAAGTCAGGGTCCCTGGACAGCCTCCAGTATAACAATCCCAGGCCATCGTAGTCAAAGCCTTCTGTGGGGCTGTCATCCGCTGTCCACGGGCACACTTGGGCTACATACCACTGGAGGGCTCTGTAGCTCTCGTCCAACCGCATTTCTGCCCGGATCAGCCTGCTTAACTGAGCTGTCCACTCCTGGTTCGGCTGTTCCCCCAATAACAGCAATCGTACTTCATACTGCGACCAGTACCCTACATGGATGGAGGGGAGAACTTTTCCCTGGTGTCGCTGCTCACAGGCTAGCGCTTCCTTCCAGAGTTCACAGCGGACAGAATCAAACCATCCTAGCAGGACCTGCTCTGATACTGGTCCTCTGTGCTGTATCTCCTTCTCTCGCAACCTCCTTCTGAATTCCTCATCCATGGTGGCTGGTATCTCTCCTCTCCTGCTATCCTGGATCCAGGTGATGGTTTGGATGTGTTCACGGCAAGGAAGCACGATCCCACCATTCCCTCCATGGCTCTCAAGTAAGTCTTTCAGCGTGGCTCTCCTGCAGGCTGGTTTGGAGTGTCCCAGTAATTGGAGAGCAAATCCCACGGCTGCCAACCAATGTAACGAGCCCCTTGCTCGCTCGGTTCCACTCTCCCGACACTCCTCTGCAGCTATAGAATCAGATTGCAGATCGCAACATCTGATTGTTCGGTCATCCGATGCTCCGGGATTAGAACTACAGCTATGTGCCATTCTAACCCAGTTGTGTAGCTCAGAACAAACACCAGGCAGGCTGTATGTAAGTTCAACCAGGAATCTCTCTTTATTGACAGGAATACAGTCTTATTTATACAATAAAAGAGGAGGTGCAGACCTCCTGCTCATATTACTCTAACAATACAGCTGTAACCTAATTAACCTAATTAACATGAGCTAATTAACTAATCCCTTTAGACAGCCTAGATGACTCAGACATGACCTTTAGGCCAGACTGGCCATCTCGTAGTTCAGAAAATCCAATCAACATTATCACAATAGCAGAGTTAATTAAACACAAACAACAATGGGGATCTAATGACTCTTAGATCCCATACTAAAGGCTTATTTACAATACACATTTTAGCAGACAACAGACAGGTAGCTGGAATTGATGACATTAGCATTTAACAGTAGGAGTCCCAACGGTATGAATCAGTCACTATACCATTATGGCAAATCCAGGGTCCCCAGAGTCTGTGTGTCCTGTGGGACCTGGACCTGAATCCACAGTAATAACGCCTCAAGGGTCCCCAGGCATACAGCTCACAAAGAGCACCACTCCCCCAAATGCCAGGGCCCCGATCGATCGGCAAGAGGCTAGCATACAGTCCCCTCCAAAAGTCTTTCTCCCGGCTAGGTCTGTCACACATACTTTCTCCAGTTTTTATCAGGTGGAAGTTCAGGATTCGTCTGATGCCAGCTTTGGGCGTAAGGTCCTTCAGGGGGCTTCTTTGAGCTGAAGACCTTCCTCAGTTCTGTTTTCTAGTCCCTTTCAGCATTTGTTTGCTGTGTCACCCATCCCTTAGTGGAACTGCTTTTTAGATGTCCTGACCATTATGGACCATTTTTTGAAGTTCATTGTTTGTTTTTGCTCTTGGTACTGCTGTGCTGCAAAACTGAAGCATGCTCGGGAGTAGGAGGGATTATTGTAAACTGGCCTACAGATTATTTTATTGTTTTCACCCAGTGTGCAGTCCTCCTGTAGGTGGCAGTATAACCTGAAGTTTAAAGACTGAAGTGGTCTTGGTGTGTCTTTCACGCTGTAGTCTTATCTCTGTATCTGATGTGATCTTGGTGTTTCTCTCAGTTTGCAGGGGGCTCTCCAGCTCAGACGTGACTTTGAGAGTGTGCGGGATATATTGCGTTCTCAGGAGTCCAGGTTGTCTCCAGAAGTGGTCCAGGCGGCTCTGGCTCTCCCGGTTTTTGCTCAGGCTGACAACGCCATTGTGTGTCTCTTGCAGCAGCCGTCTCGCAAGGCGTACCTTCAGTCTGGAAGCTGTGTGCTCTTCCCATGCTGTGAGTACTGTTCATGTATTCCTCTCCTGCTCCTCGTATGTCTGCCCTCTAATCTCCCCTCCCCCTCTCGATGTTCTCATGCTATTTGTATTCTATTTGTATTCTTCTTCTCCTGGTGTCTCCGCCATCTAATCTTCCCTCCCCTCCGCCACTGTCCTGTGTCCACCCTCTAATCTTACTTCCCCCTCCCCCACTCTTCTGGTGTCTCAGCCTCCACCTTTTTATCTTCACTCCATCTCCACCCTCTAGTCTTCCCATCCCCTCCCCCTCTCAGTCTTCCCATGCTGTGAGCACTGTTCATGTATTCTTCTTCTGGTGTCTCCACCCTCTAATCTTTCCCCGCCCCCGCTTAGGTCCTCCTCTGTGCCGGGTGGCCGTGGACAGCATGTCAGACAGTCTACAGAGTTTGGACAGCCTGGAGAGGAGAGTGTGGGATGGGGACACCTCCAGACGTGTACCGCGACACAGCCACGATTCTTACCTGCCGCACAATCAGCGCCAGTGGCTTTCACTTCGTGTCCACAAGGCCTGGAATGGACTGAGCCTGCCCTGGGATGGCCGAGAAGTGTCTGAAGGATGAGGGGCCCCTCGTGTGGTTCCTACAAGATGTGGAATGGACTGAGTGCACCTTGGGAAGGCCGAGAAATGTCCGAAGGATGAGGGGCCCCTCGGGTGGTTCTTACACGATCTGGAATAGACTGGGCCCATCTTGGGAGAGCCAAGTAGTGTCATGAGGGACCCCTCGGGTGAGGTCCACTGTTGGTGCAGCAACCTTAGGGCAAGATGGAGGATGAGACTTCTAGGCAATATTCTCAGTCACACTGGGCCCAGACATAGCTTTAAGTGCCAAGTAATCTTCTGCAAGAGGTATCCACCCCTTTGCTGGGCCCAAGGACTAGTATGCCACCTCCAAGCTGACCTCTTCTCCCAGGCCTAAGGACTAACCCAGACATCACACTCCTCCCCCCATGTGCAGGCACTGGCTCCACCCAGCCTACACCCCTAGGCACCACCTCCTCTCAGGTGGTGGTCATACTTGGGTTCGTTTACACCGGCTGGGCCTGATATTCTGAGTAAAAAAAAATATATATAATTGATATTTATTTCATACAGAGATTTATTTTAATAAAGATTTGTAATATTAAACTCGCCGCCTCTTTTTTTCATGATGGTGATTTTATCCCTCCTCAGGGAGGTGGTGTGCTTGGAGTTTGTAAGGGAACCTTCACCCACAATGAGATTCTCCTCTGTAGCAATATGGCAGGTTGAAGGGCAGTGCCAGCAGTAAATGGGCGGTGCCATACACACCGGAGCTCGGAGGATCCATTACACCAGAGAGACCTGAATCCTCGACAGAGAGATGTGTACACACCGGACCTCAGAGGATCCATTACACCAGAGAGACCAGAATCATCATCAGAGAGATGTGTACACACCGGACCTCAGAGGATCCATTACACCAGAGAGACCAGAATCATCATCAGAGAGATGTGTACACACTGGACCTCAGAGGATCCATTACACCAGAGAGACCAGAATCATCATCAGAGAGATGTGTACACACCGGACCTCAAAGGATCCATTACACCAGAGAGACCAGAATCATCATCAGAGAGATGTGTACACACCGGACCTCAGAGGATCCATTACACCAGAGAGACCAGAATCATCATCAGAGAGATGTGTACACACCGGACCTCAGAGGATCCATTACACCAGAGAGACCTGAATCCTCATCAGAGAGATGTGTACACACCGGACCTCAGAGGATCCCTTACACCAGAGAGACCAGAATCCTCATCAGAGAGCAGAGAGATCCATACACACCGCACCTCAGAGGATCCATTACACCAGAGAGACCAGAATCCTCATCAGAGAGATGTGTACACACCGGACCTCAGAGGATCCATTATACCAGAGAGACCAGAATCATCATCAGAGAGATCCGTACACACCGCACCTCAGAGGATCCATTACACCAGAGAGTTCAGAATCATCATCAGAGAGATGTGTACACACCGCACCTCAGAGGATCCATTACACCAGAGAGACCAGAATCGTCATCAGAGAGATGTGTACACACCGGACCTCAGAGGATTCATTACACCAGAGAGACCAGAATCATCATCAGAGAGATCTGTACACACCGGACCTCAGAGGATCCATTACACCAGAGAGACCAGAATCGTCATCAGAGAGATCTGTACACACCGGACCTCAAAGGATCCTTTACACCAGAGAGACCAGAATCATCATCAGAGAGATGTGTACGCAGAGGATCCATTACACCAGAGAGACCAGAATCCTCATCAGAGAGATGTGTACACAACGGACCTCAGAGGAGCCCTTACACCAGAGAGACCAGAATCGTCATCAGAGAGATGTGTACACACCGGACCTCAGAGGAGCCCTTACACCAGAGAGACCAGAATCGTCATCAGAGAGATCTGTACACACCGGACCTCAAAGGATCCATTACACCAGAGAGACCAGAATCCTCATCAGAGAGATGTGTACACACCGGACCTCAGAGGATCCATTACACCAGAGAGACCAGAATCCTCATCAGAGAGATGTGTACGCAGAGGATCCATTACACCAGAGAGACCAGAATCCTCATCAGAGAGATGTGTACACACCGGACCTCAGAGGACCCATTACACCAGAGAGACCAGAATCCTCATCAGAGAGCAGAGAGATCCGTAAACACACCGCACCTCAGAGGATCCATTACACCAGAGAGACCAGAATCCTCATCAGAGAGATGTGTACACACCGGACCTCAGAGGATCCATTACACCAGAGAGACCAGAATCCTCATCAGAGAGCAGAGAGATCCGTACACACCGCACCTCAGAGGATCCATTACACCAGAGAGTTCAGAATCATCATCAGAGAGATGTGTACACACCGGACCTCAGAGGATCCATTACACCAGAGAGACCAGAATCTTCATCAGAGAGATGTGTACACACCGGACCTCAAAGGATTCATTACACCAGAGAGACCAGAATCATCATCAGAGAGATGTGTACACATCGGACCTCAGAGGATCCATTACACCAGAGAGACCAGAATCATCATCAGAGAGATGTGTACACACCGGACCTCAGAGGATCCATTACACCAGAGAGACCAGAATCCTCATCAGAGAGATGTGTACACACCGGACCTCAAAGGATCCATTACACCAGAGAGACCAGAATCATCATCAGAGAGATGTGTACACACCGGACCTCAGAGGATCCATTACACCAGAGAGACCAGAATCCTCATCAGAGAGATGTGTACGCAGAGGATCCATTACACCAGAGAGACCAGAATCCTCATCAGAGAGCAGAGAGATCCGTACACACCGCACCTCAGAGGATCCATTACACCAGAGAGTTCAGAATCATCATCAGAGAGATGTGTACACACCGGACCTCAAAGGATCCATTACACCAGAGAGACCAGAATCATCATCAGAGAGATGTGTACACACCGGACCTCAGAGGATCCATTACACCAGAGAGACCTGAATCATCATCAGAGAGATCTGTGCACACCGGACCTCAGAAGATCCATTACACCAGACAGACCAGAATCATCAGAGAGATGTGTACACACCGGACCTCAGAGGATCCATTACACCAGACAGACCAGAATCATCATCAGAGAGATGTGTACACACCGGACCTCAGAGGATCCATTACACCGGAGGATCCAGAATCATCATCAGAGAGATGTGTACACACCGGACCTCAGAGGATTCATTACACCAGAGAGACCAGAATCATCATCAGAGAGATCTGTATACACCGGACCTCAAAGGATCCATTACACCAGAGAGACCAGAATCCTCATCAGAGAGATGTGTACACACCGGACCTCAGAGGATCCCTTACACCGGAGGATCCAGAATCATCATCAGAGAGATCTGTACACACCGGACCTCAGAGGATTCATTACACCAGAGAGACCAGAATCATCATCAGAGAGATGTGTACACACCGGACCTCAGAGGATCCATTACACCGGAGGATCCAGAATCATCATCAGAGAGATGTGTACACACCGGACCTCAGAGGATCCATTACACCGGAGAGACCTGAATCCTCATCAGTAGGGATGGGCCGAACACCCCCCGGTTCGGTTCACACCAGAACACTTTGAACAGGCAAAAAGTTCTAGTGAACCCTATTAAAGTCTATGGGACACGAACATGAAAAATTAAAAGTGCTCATTCTAAAGGCTTATATACAAGTTATTGTCATTAAAAGTGTTTGGGGAACCGGGTCCTGCCCCAGGGGACATGGATCAATGCAAAAAAAAGTTTTTAAAACGGACGTTTTTTCGGGAGCAGTGATTTTAAGAATTCTTAAAGTGAAACAATAAAAATGAAATATTCCTTCAAATATTGGGCCTGGGGGTGTCCTTAGTCTGCTTGTAAAGTAGCGCATCTTTCCTGTGTTTATAACAATACCACAGCAAAATGACATTTCTAAAGGAAAAAAAGTAATTGGAACTTGCCCGTGGCTGTAATGTATTGTCAGGTCCCGGCAATATAGATTGAAAAAAAAAAATGGCGTAGGGTTCCCCCTCACCCCAGTCCATACCAGGCACTTCGGTCTAGTAAGGATTTTAAGGGGAACTCCACCCCAAAATGTAAAAAAAAAAAAAAAATTGGCGTGGGATCCCCCACCAAATTCATACCAGACCCTTAGCCGAACAGGCAGCCTAGCAGGTCAGGATGGGGGGTGAGCGAACGCTCCCCCCACCCGAACCATACCAGGCCACGTGCCCTCAATATGGGGGGGTGGTTGTTGATGGGGACAAGGGCCTCTTCCCGACAACCCTGGCCGGTGGTTTCAGGGTCTGCGGGTGGGGGGCTCATTGGAATATGGAAGCCCCCTTTAACAAGGGGACCCCCAGATCCTGTCCCCCAATGTATATGGGTATCGGGTACATTGTACGACTACTCATTCAACAAAAAAAAGTGTCAAACAGTTAAAAAACACAAGACACAGCTTTTGACAATTCCTTTATTAAAAAAAAGTGTCCCGCGATGTCCATGCATCTTCAATCACGCCACCTGAAGGACCCGAATAGAAAAAAATAAAAAAGCTCCGCCTCCATAGTGGGCCTCCCGGCGACTGCTGTCTCTTTTTGCTTTGACAGCTGTTATATAAACAAGGGCAGAGCCACGCGGTGATGTGAATGAGCGACCACGCCCCTTCTGACATCATGTGATGTCAGAGGGGGGTGGGGTCAGAACCCTATACCCATGCACATGGGGGCCGTGATCTGGGGTCCCCCTGTTAAAGGGGGCTTCCAGATTCTGATAAGCCACCCCGCTCGCATACCCCCACAACTCAGTGGTTGTCAGGAAGAGGCCCTTGTCCCCATCAACATTGGAACAAGGTGCTTTGGGGGGGGACCCCAAAGCACCCTCTCTATTTTGAGGGCAAGCGGCCTGGTGTGGTTCAGGGTGGGGGGGGCATTCGCTCATTCCCTCCCTTTTCTGGCCTGCCAGGCTGCTTGATCGGATAAGGGTCTGGTATGGATTTTCGGGGGCGATCCCACGTCATTTAAAAAAAAAAAATGTTGACGCGGTGTTCTCAAAATCTATGCCAGACCCAAAGGGCCTCAAATGGACTGGGGGACGACCCCCGTGCCAATTTTTTTCTTAATTCTGTCATAGGGTTCCCCTTAACCACTTCAATACACTGTATTATATACACTACACTACCTGCTTAATCTTCAATCTTAATCTATTCATTCACTATATACGATGGCGTATATAGATGGCGGACTGACTGAAAGACTATAACAAGATGGTGGACTGACAAAGACTACAGCAAGATGGCGAACGGACTGAAAGATTACAGAAAGATGGTGGACTGACTACAGCAAGATGGTGGACTGACTGAATGACTACAGAAAGATGGTGGAATGACTACAGAAAGATGGTGGACTGACTGAATGACTACAGAAAGATGGTGGACTGACAAAGACTACAGCAAGATGGCGGACCGACTGAAAGATTACAGAAAGATGGTGGACTGACTACAGCAAGATGGCGGACTGACTGAATGACTATAGAAAGATGGCAGACTGCCTGAAAGACTACAAAAATATGGTGGACTTAGTGAATGAATACAGAAAGATGGCGGACACTGACTGAAAGACTACAGAAAGATGGCGGACTGACTGAATGACTACAGAAAGATGGCGGACTGACTGAAAGACTACAGCAAGATGGTGGACAAAGACTACAGAAAGATGGCAGACTGATTAAATGACTACAGAAAGATGGGGGACTGACTGAAAGACTATAGCAAGATGGCGGACTGACTTAATCACTACAGCAAGATGGCGGACTGACTGAACGCCATCTTGCTGTAGTCTTTCAGTCAGCCCGCCATCTTGCTGTAGTGATTCAGTCAGTCTGCCATCTTTCTGTAGTCAGAATGACTACAGAAAGTTGGCGGACTGACTGACAGACTACAGCAAGATGGCGGACTGACTGAATGACTACAGAAAGATGGTGGACTTAGTGAAAGACTATAGAAAGATGGCGGACTGACTGGAAGACTACAGCAAAATGGCAGACTGACTGAATCACTACAGCAAGATGGCGGACTTAGTGAAAGACTACAGAAAGATGGCAGACTGACTTAAAGACTACAGAAAGGTGGCGGACTGACTGAAAGACTATAGAAAGGTGGCGGACTGACTTAAATGAATGAATGAATGATTTGTATAGCGCTGCAAATGCGAACTGAATCGCCTCAAGGCGCTAGATCCGTCCTGTGTTGTCCTGCTTCTTAAAGACTATAGCAAGATGGTGGACTGACAAAGACTACAGCAAGATGGCGAACTGACTGAAAGATTACAGCAAGATGGTGGACTGACTACAGCAAGATGGTGGACTGACTGAATGACTACAGAAAGATGGTGGACTGACTGAATGACTACAGAAAGATGGTGGACTGACAAAGACTACAGCAAGATGGTGGACTGACTACAGCAAGATGGTGGACTGACAAAGACTACAGCAAGATGGCGGACTGACTGAAAGATTACAGAAAGATGGTGGACTGACTACAGCAAGATGGCGGACTGACTGAATGACTATAGAAAGATGGCGGACTGCCTGAAAGACTACAAAAATATGGTGGCTTTGTGAATGAATACAGAAAGATGGCGGACACTGACTGAAAGACTACAGAAAGATGGCGGACACTGACTGAAAGATGGTGGATTAGGTAAACGACTAAAGAGAGATAGTTGACTTAATTAAAGGACTCCAGCAAAATGGCGGAATGGCTAAAAAGACTTACAGCAAGATGGTGGACTGACAAAGACTACAGCAAGATGGCGGACCGACTGAAAGATTACAGAAAGATGGTGGACTGACTACAGCAAGATGGCGGACTGACTGAATGACTATAGAAAGATGGCGAACTGCCTGAAAGACTACAAAAATATGGTGGACTTAGTGAATGAATACAGAAAGATGGCGGACACTGACTGAAAGACTACAGAAAGATGGCGGACACTGACTGAAAAACTACAGAAAGATGGTGGACACTGACTGAAAGACTACAGAAAGATGGCGGACACTGACTGAAAGATGGTGGATTAGGTAAACGACTAAAGAGAGATAGTTGACTTAATTAAAGGACTCCAGCAAAATGGCGGAATGGCTAAAAAGACTTACAGGAAGATGGAGGACTGAATAACAGACAACAGAACAATAACTCATGGACTATAGGAGTACAAAAAGACGGTGTTTCATCAGATTAAGCGACCCGTCAGAATGTGTAACGGTTCGTTGTCGCCATCTTGCTACACCTCTCACTCCATAGTAAGGATACACTGAGAGGAGGAAAAGCGGACATCTTGTTACACCCACCGGAGTTTATATTGTGATATAAAGGATTTAGAACTCTGTATGAATGTTTAGATGAGCCTGCTCATCTCACAGAAAATCGCTGCTTTTAAAGTTCAACATCTACACATTCAGACGGAGTTCTAAGTTCTGTATATCACGATATAAACTCACGTTACTGTAAAATGCAAAACTCCGGTGGGTGTAACAAGATGTCCGCTTTTCAAATTCTCAGTGTATCCTTACTATGGAGGAGTGCGGGGTGTAGCAAGATGGCGGCGCCGGTAACGTCACTTCCGTCACACATTCTGACGGGTCGCCTAATCTGACGAAACACCGGTGGTGCTGGGATGAGAAAATATCAGACTACACAATGATGGCGGAATGAGGAAGAATAATCCTCCGGGAAAATGGCGGCTGAGGGTGACTGGTACTTCCGGTCGGTGATGTACTTCCGGTGGAGATAAGATACCGGAAGTGATGTGGGAGGAGTAAGATGGCGGCTGTATAGGGAGCTGTATGAAGGAGGTGAGAGGGGGGAGGGTACAGACACGATATCTCCCCCATAGACCGTCACCTCGTACAATTATCTCTTCTCTCTCCTCTGTAGGATGATCGGTGATGGGAGGAGATCTCTGACCTGAGGATGGGTGAGTGTCACCCCACAGGGGGCGGAGTCTTGTGTGTCACCCCACAGGGGGCGGAGTCTTGTGTGTCACCCCACAGGGGGCGGGGTCTTGTGTGTCACCCCACAGGGGGCGGAGTCTTGTGTGTCACCTCACAGGGGGCGGAGTCTTGTGTGTCACCTCACAGGGGGCGGAGTCTTGTGTGTCACCCCACAGGGGGCGGAGTCTTGTGTGTCACCCTCACAGGGGGCGGAGTCTTGTGTGTCACCCCACAGGGGGCGGAGTCTTGTGTGTCACCCCACAGGGGGCGGAGTCTTGTGTGTCACCCCACAGGGGGCGGAGTCTTGTGTGACCCCACAGGGGGCGGGGTCTTGTGTGTCACCCCACAGGGGGCGGAGTCTTGTGTGTCACCTCACAGGGGGCGGAGTCTTGTGTGTCACCTCACAGGGGGCGGAGACTTGTGTGTCACCCCACAGGGGGCGGAGTCTTGTGTGTCACCTCACAGGGGGCGGAGTCTTGTGTGTCACCCCACAGGGGGCGGAGTCTTGTGTGTCACCCTCACAGGGGGCGGAGTCTTGTGTGTCACCCCACAGGGGGCGGAGTCTTGTGTGTCACCCCACAGGGGGCGGAGTCTTGTGTGTCACCCCACAGGGGGCGGAGTCTTGTGTGTCACCCCACAGGGGGCGGGGTCTTGTGTGTCACCTCACAGGGGGCGGAGTCTTGTGTGTCACCTCACAGGGGGCGGAGTCTTGTGTGTCACCCCACAGGGGGCGGAGTCTTGTGTGTCACCCCCACAGG
>JBBGZY010003524.1:0-84437 GCA_037952925.1 Lithobates clamitans | reverse complement strand
GATTCAATTAACCTACCAGCATGTCTTTGGAGTGTGGGAGGAAACCGGAGTACCCAGAGGAAACCCACGCAGGCACAGGGAGAACATGCAAACTCCAGGCAGGTAGTGTCGTGGTTGGGATTCGAACCAGCGACCCTTCTTACTGCTAGGTGAGAGTGCTACCCACTACACCACTGTGTCCTCTTTCCTCTTTCCCCCCTCCCGCCCTCCCTCTTTCCTCTCTCCTCTCTCCTCCTCCCTCCCCCTCCAGAGGGAACCCCCTCCCTCCACAGAATGAACCCCCCCTCCTCCTCCCTCCCTCCCTCCACAGAATGAACCCCCCCTCCTCCTCCCTCCCTCCACAGAATGAACCAGCCCCCTCCTCCTCCCCCCTCCAGAGGGAACCCCCCCTCCCCTCCAGAGGGAAATCCCCTCCCTCAATTGAATGAACCACCTTCTCCTCCTCCCTCCCTCCCTCCCTCCCTCCACAGAATGAACCACCCCCTCCTCCTCCCTCCCTCCCTCCACAGAATGAACCCCCTCCCTCCACAGAATGAACCAGCCCCCTCCTCATCCCCCCTCCAGAAGGAACCCCCCCTCCCCTCCAGAGGGAAATCCCCTCCCTCAATTGAATGAACCACCTTCTCCTCCTCCTACCTCCATAGAATGAACCACCCCCTCCTCCTCCTCCCCCTCCCTCCATAGAATGAACCACCCCCTCCTCCCCCCCACCCTCCCCTCTAGAGGGGAATTCCCTCCCTCAATTGAATGAACCTCCTCCTCCTTCCTCCTTCCTCTTTCCTCTCTCCTCTCTCCTCTCTCCTCTCTCTTCCCTCCATCTTTCCTCTCTCCTCCTCCCTCCCCCTCCAGAGGGATCCCCCCTTCACTGAACATGGACCGACAGCAAGAAATACCTGCCTATCCCATCACTACCACTTTGGGGCTCATTTACTTGCTTTCAATTCTTGTAGTGAAGCAAACACAACATGTGACCAGAATAAGGAACCATTTTATTTAGTGAACTCTGATTGGCATTCAGAGAAAACGCCGCATAGTGAAGTGAAGTGAAGTGAAGTGTGAACGCGCCTGAAGTGTTTTTGGCTGAAGTTGCACTTTGCACTAGAAATGATATTTTCTAGAAATGTTCTAATGCTGCAGAAGTTCTGAACAATCAGGAATTACATTGTGAAATGTTGTCTGTGATTTCCCCGCAGAGCGAGCGAGAGCAGAAAGGAGAGTCGTACTGGTACACGGTCACCGCCTCCATCGTCACCAGAATTGTGGACAATATTGAAGTAAGTGAAACCTCTCAGAACACGGCCGTCATAACCCGGGACACCATAGAGCGAGAAATCCTCTGCAGTCCGGGTTATGACCGACCCGTCACAATCAGACCGCTTTGTGATCACTGACAGTTCTCTCCACTTCTCTGCTGCAGCTGAAAATTCAGGACGTTCACCTGAGGTTTGAAGATGGCGTCACGGATCCATCCCATCCATTCGCCGCTGGAATCTGCATTAAAAATGTGTCTGTCCAGAATGCCACTCATGAGCCTGTAAGTGCAAAATCAGTGCCGTGTTCTGTTCAAATGGGCGCCATATTCTGTTCAAATGGGCGCCATGTTCTGTTCAAATGGGCGCCATATTCTGTTCAAATAGGCGCCATGTTCTGTTCAAATGGGCGCCGTGTTCGGTTCAAATGGGCGCCGTGTTCGGTTCAAATGGGCGCCATGTTCTGTTCAAATGGGCGCCGTGTTCTGTTCAAATGGGCGCCGTGTTCTGTTCAAATGGGCACCGTGTTCTGTTCAAATGGGCGCCGTGTTCGGTTCAAATGGGCGCCGTGTTCGGTTCAAATGGGCGCCGTGTTCTGTCAAATGGGCGCCGTGTTCTGTTCAAATGGGCGCCGTGTTCTGTTCAAATGGGCGCCGTGTTCTGTTCAAATGGGCGCCGTGTTCTGTTCAAATGGGCGCCGTGTTCTGTTCAAATGGGCGCCGTGTTCTGTTCAAATGGGCGCCGTGTTCTGTTCAAATGGGCGCCATGTTCGGTTCTGCACCATGTTCTGTTCAAATGGGCGCCATGTTAAGGTAACTTTTATAAACAATTTAACCACTTGCCGCCACAGTACAGGGCAAGCTACACACACACTGCTCAAAAAAATACGAACACTTTGAGACACATCAGCTCTCAATGGGAGAAATCTCATGCTGGATATGTATACTGGTATGGACTGGGTCGTGTGTTGGAATCTATACTGGTATGGACTGGGTCATGTGTTGGGATCTATACTGGTATGGACTGGGTCGTGTGTTAGGATCTATACTGGTATGGACTGGGTCATGTGTTGGGATCTATACTGGTATGGACTGGGTCATGTGTTGGGATCTATACTGGTATGGACTGGGTTGTGTGTTAGGATCTATACTGGTGTGGACTGAGTCATGTGTTAGGATCTATACTGGTATGGACTGGGTCATGTGTTGGGATCTATACTGGTATGGACTGGGTCTTGTGTTAGGATCTTTACTGGTATGGACTGGGTCATGTGTTGGGATCTATACTGGTATGGACTGGGTCGTGTGTTGGGATCTATACTGGTATGGACTGGGTCATGTGTTGGGATCTATACTGGTATTGACTGGGTCGTGTGTTGGGATCTATACTGGTATGGAATGAGTCGTGTGTTGGGATCTATACTGGTATGGACTGGGTCGTGTGTTGGGATCTATACTGGTATGGACTGGGTCGTGTGTTAGGATCTATACTGGTATGGACTGGGTCGTGTGTTGGGATCTATACTGGTATGGACTGGGTCATGTGTTGGGATCTATACTGGTATGGACTGGGTCATGTGTTGGGATCTATACTGGTATGGACTGGGTCGTGTGTTAGGATCTATACTGGTATGGACTGAGTAATGTGTTGGGATCTATACTGGTATGGACTGGGTCATGTGTTGGGAAGGAAAGGATGCCACATCGTTTGATGGAAATGAAAATGATCACCATACAGAGGGCTGAATTCAAAGACACCCCGAAAATCAAAGTGAAGAAATGATTGATGCAGCAGGTGAGTCCACTTTGCTGAAATTTCATTGCAGCAACTCAGAATGGCCCTTGGTAGTTTGTGTGGCCCCCATGTGCTTTGTATAGATGCCTGACAACGTCGGGACATGCTCCTAATGAGAGGACAGATGGTGTCCTGGGGTATTTCCTCACAGATCTGGACCAGGACATCACTGAGCTCCTGAACAGACTGAGGTGCAACCTGGCAGCATTGGATGGACTGACACATAATTGTCCCAGTGGTGTTCTATTGGATTTAGGTCAGGCGAGCGTGGGGGCCATTCAATGGTAGAAATTCCTTCATCCTCCAGGAACTGGCTGCATACTCTCACCACATGAGGCCGGGCATTGTTGTGCACTAGGAGGAACCCAGGACCCTCTGCACCAGCGTAGGGTCTGACAATGGGTCCAAGGATTTCATCCCGATACCTAATGGCAGTCAGGGTGCCATTGTGTAGTCTGTAGAAGTCTGTGTGTCCCTTCATGGATATACCACCCCAGACCATCACTGACCCACCACCAAACCGATCATGCTGCACGATGTTACAGGCAGCAAAACGTTCTCCACGGCTTCTCCAGACCCTTTCATGTCTGTCACATGTGCTGACACTGACCCTATAGGGTCCAGTTATGGCCTTGTGCTACCTGTAGTGACAATGACCCTATAGGGTCCAGGTATGACCTCATGCTAACAGTAGTGACACTGACCCTATAGGGTCCAGGTATGACCTCATGCTAACAGTAGTGACACTGACCCTATAGGGTCCAGGTATGGCCTCGCGTTACCAGTAGTGACACTGACCTCTATAGGGTCCAGGTATGGCCTCTTGCTACCCATAGTGACACTGACCCTGTGGGGTCCAGGTATGGCCTCGTGCTACCAGTAGTGACACTGACCCTATAGGGTCCAGGTATGGCCTCGCGTTACCAGTAGTGACACTGACCTCTATAGGGTCCAGGTATGGCCTCTTGCTACCCATAGTGACACTGACCCTATGGGGTCCAGGTATGGCCTCGTGCTACCAGTAGTGACACTGACCCTATGGGGTCCAGGTATGGCCTCGTGCTACCAGTAGTGACACTGACCCTATGGGGTCCAGGTATGGCCTCGTGCTACCAGTAGTGACACTGACCCTATGGGGTCCAGGTATGGCCTCGTGCTACCAGTAGTGACACTGACCCTATGGGGTCCAGGTATGGCCTCATGCTACCAGTAGTGACACTGACCCTATAAGGTCCAGGTATGGCCTCGTGCTACCAGTAGTGACACTGACCCTATGGGGTACAGGTATGGCCTCGTGCTACCAGTAGTGACACTGACCCTATAGGGTCCAGGTATGGCCTCGCGTTACCAGTAGTGACACTGACCCTATAGGGTCCAGGTATGGCCTCGCGTTACCAGTAGTGACACTGACCCTATAGGGTCCAGGTATGGCCTCGCGTTACCAGTAGTGACACTGACCCTATAGGGTCCAGGTATGGCCTTGTGCTACCTGTAGTGACACTGACCCTATAGGGTCCAGGTATGGCCTCGCGTTACCAGTAGTGACACTGACCCTTTAGGGTCCAGTTATGGCCTCGCTTTACCAGTAGTGACACTGACCTCTATGGGGTCCAGGTATGGCCTCTTGCTACCCGTAGTGACCGGGGCCGGTGCAAGGATTTTTGTCTACTTAGGCGAAGGTGCATTTTGCAGATTGTCCTCATCATATACTCGGTCCTCACTCCTCACTGCAATCTTTCTTTCTAGGTGGAGAAATTAATGAGGAAGAAACAACTAGAAGTTGAAGATTTCAGTATCTATTGGGATGTCAGCAGCACTTTATTGGGTGACCTTCCTCCGGCGGAGCTCCAGGTGAGGAGAGGTTGATATGTCAGAGGAGCTGCTGAGAATTTGGGCTTTTCATCCCAGCACTGCCTGTATAAAGTACCGGTGGACGGTGGGCTGTGGGTCGGTGGACGGTGGGCTGCGGGTCGGTGGACGGTGGGCTGCGGGTCGGTGGACGGTGGGCTGCGGGTCGGTGGACGGTGGGCTGCGGGTCGGTGGATGGTGGGTCAGTGGGCTGCAGGTCGGTGGACTGTGGGCTGCGGGTCGGTGGACGGTGGGCTACGGGATGGTGGGCTGCGGGTCGGTGGATGGTGGACTGCGGGTCGGTGGATGGTGGGCTGCGGGTCGGTGGATGGTGGGCTGCGGGTCGGTGGATGGTGGGCTGCGGGCCGGTGGACGGTGGGCTGTGGGTCGGTGGACGGTGGGCTGTGGGTCGGTGGACGGTGGGCTGTGGGTCGGTGGACGGTGGGCTGCGGGTCGGTGGACGGTGGGCTGCGGGACGGTGGGCTGCGGGACGGTGGACGGTGGGCTGCGGGTCGGTGGACGGTGGGCTGCGGGTCGGTGGTCGGTGGGCTGCGGGTCGGTGGACGGTGGGCTGCGGGTCGGTGGTCGGTGGTCGGTGGGCTGCGGGTCGGTGGACGGTGGGCTGCGGGTCGGTGGACGGTGGGCTGCGGGTCGGTGGACGGTGGGCTGCGGGTCGGTGGACGGTGGGCTGCGGGTCGGTGGACGGTGGGCTGCGGGTCGGTGGACGGTGGGCTGTGGGTCGGTGGGCTGTGGGTCGGTGGACGGTGGGCTGCGGGTCGGTGGGCTGCGGGTCGGTGGACGGTGGGGCTGCGGGTCGGTGGACGGTGGGGCTGCGGGTCGGTGGACGGTGGGGCTGCGGGTCGGTGGACGGTGGGGCTGCGGGTCGGTGGACGGTGGGGCTGCGGGTCGGTGGACGGTGGGCTGCGGGTCGGTGGACGGTGGGCTGCGGGTCGGTGGACGGTGGGCTGCGGGTCGGTGGGCTGCGGGTCGGTGGACCTATCAATGAATTTTAAATGATCTTCTAAGTGTGTAATATGGAAGCCCGAAGCCTCCCCACATACAACCTCAGCAGCATCAACCTGCTTTAAATTGCTTCTTTTATATTCCAGTCTGACTTGTATGGGGAGAAGTCGAGTTCTAACACAAAGAAAAGTCTAGTCCAGATGGGGATGATGGGATCCGAGGTGTAATACTCGCACACTAGACTTACCTCATTCACTTCAACCAGTTTGAACTGGAAGTGGATTCCCTCTCTAAATCTTCTTTATATCTGATGGCCGTATCTTTGTTTTCCAGGACGCCATGGATAAAAGTATGGAGAGCCGCCAGCACCAGTACATCCTGGAACCCGTCTGCACATCGGCACTACTGAAGAGAAACTGCTCCAAGGAACCCCTGAGATCGCGACACCAGCCGAGGATAGAGTGCGACATTCGTCTGAAGACCATACCGCTCACTTTATCTCAGGTAGGGCGATCGATATTCCTATCCTTACAAGGAATGTACAATATGAAGCCGATCACCACTTGTACTGCAGACAGAGCACTGAGAGTAGAAATGTGTACTGTCCCTTTAAATGGTTTGTTGGGGCCACGATGGACAAATCTATTCCCTGCAGTAAGAGGTGGAGTTGCTGGGTGGCGCTGTATTATCTGTATATAGCTTCAGCTCCATACGGTATACAGAACAAAATTGAGTCGTGCCGATCGCTGCTTCTATAAATGAATACAAGGCTTCTCCTGATTGGCTGAGGCATAGATCATGATACCATCTGCCCACCTCTCTGTCTCAGCCAATCATAGAAAGCTTTGTATTGATTCATAGAATACAAAGCTCCCTGTGAAGGGCTGAGCAGCACTCGGCCTGACTCTGTGGCGGCAGGATGGGAAGTATTACAGTGCTGTATACTGTAGGGAGCTGAGCTTATATACAGTAAAAAGAGAAGTATGGGATTAAAAAAAATTCATACTCGCCCCTATGGCTGCAGCATCTCTCCCCCACTGGCCAAGACTGAGAACTGTGCGATCACGTGACTGCTAATCGCTCAGTTCTCCGGTCCTCTCGGAGCACAGCGAGATGACTGTCAGTCTCCGGCTCTCTGCCCCTCCAGTGCTCACTGGAGTGCCGGGCTGTGAAGGGAGCGGCTGGCTAAGGATCTCAGCAGCAGCTGCCAGTCAGTCTGAGTGGATCCTGACATTATTGTCGGGATCCCTGCAAAGCCTGGATCAGCTCTGTGACATCAGCTGACAGTGGACTTTGGCCCGATATCGGCTGAATACGAGTCTCAGGAGAACCGAACAAAGTTCCCCCTTATGACCCGCAGGAGAAGTGTGACCCGGAGAGCTTTTCCCGTACTTCTCCTTTAATAGAGTCAGACCAGCAAGGTGCGCCTGTTAGTGCCGTAAAAGGTCTGTTTGGGCCAGCTTGGCCCTCACCAACTATTAAAAGGGACATTAAACATGGAGTTAGGCTTTAAATCTCCAGGTTCCGGCCTATCACACCAGGCTTCTTATTGGACTTTTTTGAAACCCCAATTCCCAGGGTGGCCCTGTGTGCAGACCTAGACAATCTACTACATCGCTTTTCTGTCCCTGTGATCTTCCAGGTCAGGGTATGGAATAGAGAGCTTATAAAAAAGGGGCCGGGCCCCACCCTAAGGGAAATGGTCACCACTAGAGCTCTGGAAGATTTACCCCCCCCCCCCCTCCTGACCAGGCCATTCTTCGCAACACTGCACTGCGTTACGTTAACTGACAATTGCGCGGTCGTGCGACGCTGGACATAAATAAAATAGAACTTTCTTTTGGTCATCTCCTGCGGTTTTAATTTTTTGCACTATAAACAAAAAAAGACCAAGTTCGGGGAAAGAAAAAATAAAAATATTTTTTTACTTTCTGCCATAAAACATCCAATTAAAATGTAAAAAATGTAATTTCTTATTGTACATCAGGGGACACAGAGCCAAAGTAGTTACTATCTGGGTTATGGGCCACCTTCAGGTGATGGACATTGGCACACCCTAAATGAAAAAGTCTACTCCCTATATAACCCCTCCCACCTCCCTATATAACCCCTCCCACTACTGGGAGTACCGCAGTTTTTTCGCCAGTGTCTAAGGTGTTGGTCACGAGTGAAGATGTGCTGAGCTCCTCTGGAGCAATCCTTGCAGGGGCCGGCCATGCAGACCGGATCCATTCAAAGTGTCTTCTTGGCCAAAATGAATGGTAACCGGGCCTCGTATCCGAAGAAATGAGGTCTTACCTGTAAACGCTTCTCTTTTAGAGAGCTGGACCCCGGAATCCAGTACTTTTGGTAGTAAGGCCATAAAGTTTTACTGGCGGTGGTGCTATTACAGGTCCAGGATTGTGGGTTTCCTCGAGGATCCCTAGCTCCTGAAGGTTTAACGGAACCCACCGTGAAGGGTGAGGATTGGGTCTGTTGGTTTACCACAGAAAACCCTGCGGCGGGACAGGTAAGTGGAGTTTTCTAAGAAATTTGTAAAAAATTTTGCTATGATTGTCTCCTTAATTTAGTCATGCCTATGTGTCACCACTGGGGGCTGTATTGAGCACTTACCGTCTCATGCTTCTCAGAGAGCCCACGCTGTGTCTTGAAAGCTGCAGACCTCCGGTAAGTCTGAGGGGGTTCCCTCTCCCCACCAGACGCCCCCCTGTGCTGGTTTTCTTCCCCACTTCAGTGAGGAAAGAGCGCTGCAAGATTTGAAAAAAGAAAAAATGCTCGAACGGCACGCAACTCGGCGGCTTCCAGACCCCCCCCCTCGCCATTTCTGCTTCCCTCCCTTGGATCCCATAGGATGAGGAGCCCGTGCTTGCGTGGGGGAAAAAAGCTCTTTTTGTAAAAAAAAAAAAAAAGAGGGGAAGGGCCGTAGGCGATGTGGGGCTTAGCGAGGCGTTCTCCAACGTCCAGCGCGGGAAGGTCTGTTTTTGAAAGGGCTGTGCTGTTTCAAGCTGTGGAGGGACACAGGGGAAAGGTAAAACAGATGTTTTGTCTGCATATAAGAGGTTTGGTGACCCAGACATTCCTTTGACACATTTACTATTTGCATCAGGCTGAGCATTAAAAGCAGCGGCAGGGCTGGACTATCGCTCAGGCAGTGGATGCATTCCTTCTGGTAGTACCTCTGCTTTGTGCATCGGGCTATGGTCAGAAGGGGGGGTAAAAACACCTCAAAAAGGGCTCTAGAAAGACTTTTACAGTCACACGGAAGCCGAGATCCATCCCGGTAAACAAGTAGAAGAAGGCGCAATACCATATACCTTATATACTGTTGCCTATACGCACAAAGGCAGGGTCCATACAAACATATATATAAACTGTATATGTAGGTATAAAAAGAGTCATTCAAGGCAGCCACCGAAAGGAACCAAAGCCAGATCCAATGTGCTAAGATAAAAACAAGGAAAAGGGGCGCCACTGAATATGTATCAAATAAAATTTATTATTAAAAATAACATCCACTCACATGTGAGACTGAAGAGTAGATCTCAGGTACATCTAGTGACACACAATGGAGGGAAGGACTACAAATGTCAGCAAGTCCAATAGCACTGGCATCACTCTGATGGGCTAAAGATGAGCTGCGCTGAGTCAGAAGTAGTTTATGGGCACACCACGGACAGGAGAGCAGAAGAGCCGTCTGGGGTAGTGTGGGTTCCAAGAGTGGAGGATATGAGGGCGTCCAGCCTGTAGCTGTTAGTGTAAAGCGAAAGTCCCAGCAAGTCGTCCGGCATCCGTGATGGTATGGAAAGCACGGCCGTGTGATCGGAGCCAGAACGAGGCTAGGATCGCACACACACTACCCCAGACGGCTCTTCTGCTCTCCTGTCCGTGGTGTGCCCATAAACTACTTCTGACTCAGCACAGCTCATCTTTAGCCTATCAGAGTGATGCCAGTGCTATTGGACTTGCTGACATTTGTAGTCCTTCCCTCCATTGAGATCCATCCCAGTAGAGATGGCGTCCTCCCCTGAGAGGGATATGGCAGGTCACGGTGAGCCATCAGAAGGGGCAAGTATTGCAGCTGCTCTTAACACTGCGGACCCTCTGTATATTACTAAGGAGGTTTTTTTCTTAAACCATTTTAATCTTGAAGTAAAGATTGATGCTTTAATCGCATCCTAGGGTGGGACTAAGCGTAGCAGGTCCCCGTCCATTGCTCAGGACCCTCTTGCTGAGGAACAATGACAAATTTCTCTCAAAGGACCAGGAAGCAGCTGAAGTCTCCACTTGTGAAGATCCTGATACAGAAGTATCTAGTTCACAGGAAAGGTTGTTGGTACAATCTCTCACTGAATTGGTCCGCTCCACATTTTTACTGCCAATAACGCAGTCAGTTGATGAGCCCACTTCTGGTTTGGGGTCAGTAAAGCCTCACAAAATTCAAAATTAATAATGCGCCAACCACAAAGCGAAGCAGCCAACACCACAATCAGACAAATTGTAAGGAGATAAAATAAAAATAAGTGTGGCGCTAAAAAGGAGTGTCCTTTATTGGGCAAAGCCAAACAGAATGGTGTCTGGAGGGCAATATGCACAACAAAGATAATTAATGAAAAAGTCCTATAAAGGACTGTTGAAAAACTCCAGAAAAGGTGAACGGATAAGTGAATGAATGAATCATATAAAAAGTATATAATGACCTGAACGGTGGACCAATATCTACACCAATACAAGTGTAAAAGGGGGGGGGGGGTGATGAGACACAAAGCTCAGCAATAAGGGGTAATATTCAAAATAAGCTGTGAAAATGTGAGTATAATGTGCAACGCAACCAAATTGCACATACAGTGAATTGTATAAATAAATAGGAATTGTGCACATCACAGGTGTATTAAACCATAAAATAACATTAATATGTGAAAAGAACCAATAACATAGGTACTAATGCAATAAAAGGTCCATCCGGAGTACAAGTAAATAAAATGGTGACTCAAGGTCCAAATAATGTAGTAAGAGGCGATCAGCAACCACCGAGCCCAGTGTGGGAGGACCAATGGATCCAAGGATGGCATCCACGAGTTGCGATCTTGAACATCTATGTAAAAGGTGTAGGCATAAATACCCTTACCGGAAAGGATGGACTCCCAGTCAGCGACTTGGGAGTCAAACGAGCTTGTATCAAAGTAGGGGAAGTAGCTCCTGGTTCCCAACGACTGAAGATAATGAAGGAGTGGTGATGTTCACCGACTCGATCGCTCCGATCTCACCGACCTGTCACTCCAGGGGTTTCAGTGGTGGGTACTTGCTAAGGATCCAGCCTCATAGGAAGGGTGTCACTCCTCAGAGATGATGGGAAAATAAGAGGAGAGACTTCCCCATAGTATAAATCAGCTAAGAACCAGCTTTATTAAAATAAAATAATAAAAGCACTCTGGCCCTTTAAAAAACAAACAACGAGAGTAGCGCTAAAATACAAATGGTGGCAGAACAGGCATAACAGACCCTACGCGTTTCGTCCGATAGGACTTCTACTGGGGTATATGCTCGTCTGCCACTTGTGCCTGTATATATAGATAAACTGGTAATGATCAAGAAGTGACAGCTGTTCGCGCCATGTAAACCGTCATTTCCGGGTTGTGGAAAAATGGTGTCCGTATCCATCATGATCCAATCACAACGGAACTAAAATCGGCATAAAGCCAAGCCTCAGTATGGATAGGCCAATCATAATGATGCCATGAGTTATGTTATCGGAACCGTGTCCGAGGGTGGGTCACATGTTTGTCAATCATCCTATAGGATCCAATACGGACAATACATGTCCTCAACCTATCGCAAAGCGACAGGAATAGAGTATAACATCCGGGGATGTGGTAAGAACGTGTGACGTCATTCCGGCGTGCATCCGGAAGTGACGAAGACGCAAGTGGCGGTGAAACGCAAAAGCGTACCTCACCTCGTTCTGAAAGGAAGTACAAGGCGGAAGTGTTAGAACTTGGAGCGCAGTGCGGTCCAACCATCAATAGAAAAACAGAGGAGGTACATATATCTAAGGACGCTGACATGGCACGAACATTGCTAAACTCCACAATAAAACAGATACACATAAAAATGAACAATGTACAGTATTGTATCGCTAAAACCAAATACAATAATGAAGTGTATGAGTCCCTGTCATTATGAAAGTTGGTAAATAGCTAAAAAGAAAAAACGTCTATATGTAGGCGTATGAACTGAAAAGCTAAAAAATCCAAAAATATGGGCCGAATGATCAAAAATAATACTAAGATTGTGTGAAGGGAAAACTGGTAAACTAAAAAAATGGTAAACTAAAAAAATCTCTATATCAGTATGGAGCTGGCTGAATGGAATAACTGCCAGCCCCATAGGACTAAAGGGCTATTAAAAAATGTGTAGGTAAATTGCCCCAGGGAACATTCATCCAGCCCATATACAAAGAGGAGCAGGACTAGTATGACACCTTAAAGAAAAACAATGACAATAGGCCAGAGGAGAGTTACGACTGATTAATAAAAGAATTGATATCCCATTCAATGTTAAGGCCAAATGGTGAATAACACTTTAATTGGTGTATCCAGAAAGTTTCCAGTCTAGATACGCCCCTCTTCATTGATTCTCCCCTCCAATGAGGGGTGAATTTATCAATAACCTGGAACTGGGTTCCATTAGGATCTTGGTTATGACAATGCCGAAAGTGTTTGGGTACGCTATGGTTTGTAAGGCCTTTTTTAATATTGGCTATGTGCTCATTCCCTCTAATTGAGAAGGTACGTATCGTGCGCCCCACGTACTGTTTTTTACAGGGACACGTGATCAAGTAGACCACGTATCTGGTGTCACATGTCAAAAAATGTTTTATCTGATACTCCTTCCCAGTGGCAGTGGAGACGAATGTCTCAGTCTTCCTCCGTCCACAGATGTTATGCAAACAAACATTGCACCGTTTGCAGGGGAAAAAACCTTTCATATTATGGAAGAAGGAGCGAGTCACCGGGGGGTCAGTGGTGTTGGGGGCAATCTGGTTTTTAATAGAAGGGGCCCCCCTATAGATGACACCACTGCGTTCAGGGAGAACAGGGCCAAGAATGGGGTCATTTTTAAGAACTCTCCAGTGTCTCGCTATGATTTCTTTGATCTGTCTGTGTTGAATAGAAAAATTAGTTAAAAGGGACCATTTATGTCTGTTATCGGGACCAATTTTAGGTTTAACAGCTAGCAGAGATTCTCTATTAATCTGGGCTATGTTATTAATTTCGTTGTCGATCTCCCTGGGGTCATAACCTCTGTCTATAAATCTGGACTTCAGAATCTGTGTTTGGTGGAAATAGTCCGTAAGAGTACTACAATTACGCCTGATCCGTGTAAACTGACTACGAGGTACAGATTTTAACCAAGTGGCATGGTGACAACTATCGACCGGAATGTAACCATTCCGGTCGGTAGGCTTGAAAAATGTCTTAGTTTCTAAACGGTTGTCAACCACTAGTATCTCTAGATCCAAAAAATGAATCGCAGAAGGGCTGACCTCATACTTCAGCTCTATCCCAATATCATTATCATTTAATGTGCGTAAAAAATCATGCAAAGATTGGGTGCTACCCCTCCATAGGAGGAGGATGTCGTCTATGTACCTCACCCAGAGAGCCAGCTCTGGGGGGTTAAGAGCATAGACGACATCCTCCTCCCAACGGGCCATAAAGATATTGGCCAGGCTAGGGGCGAACTTAGCGCCCATAGCCACTCCCTTCTGTTGGATAAAGAAATCACCATTGTACCAAAAATAATTATGTTTGGTAGCAAACCGTAAAAGGTCCATGATGAATCGCTGTTGGGTTTTAGGGATGGACTCTTCTCTGGACAGGAAGAGTTCAACTGCTGCGAAGCCCGCATGGTGGGGTATGGAAGTATATAGTGACGTAACGTCAGCTGTAACCAAGAGAAGATCACTGCTATAGGTAATACTATTTAACTTGGAAATGGTGTCCTTGGTATCTTTAAGATATGATGGTACAGATTGAACGATGGGTTGTAAAAAGAAATCAATATATCTTCCTATGCGGGAAGTAATGGAATCGATGCCGCTGATGATAGGGCGGCCAGGAGGTTGTGTAATGCTTTTATGCACTTTAGGTAAGTAATAGATTACCGGGATTCTTGGGGCCACCGGAATCAAAAAACTTTTTTCTTTATTATTAAGGATGCCCAGTTGAAACCCCGTATCTACCAGGTCTATAAGTGATTTTTTATAAGTAGATGTGGGGTTAGTATAAATCCTCGAGTAGGTGTCAGTATCACTCAGGATTCTGGTCATCTCTAGGTGATAGTCGTTTTTATCCAAAACGAGTCAGTAGACTGCTCAGTAGAGCAGATTTATCTGAGGCGGAACTTTTGGTCCTGGAAAAGGGCTTAAAGTTCGCCCCACCCAAAAAACTAAATAAATTCAGTACTTTTATAGACGTGCAGAAATATGTGCGGAAATTAAATGTACAGAGATATATTATTGCCAATCCCACTAGACCCAAAGTTGAAATAAATTCTCATATAGTCCATTCAGGACTTTCTAACCCTTCCCTCTTCAACCCTCCGGGCCCCACTGCTCCCTCTATTAAGGTTTTTCGGGATTTGGTCTTGCAAGACCTTGATAGATTACCCACCAAAAAGTCGTATAATGATCCAACTTTGAAAATCGGTCTTAAAAAATTGTGTGAACGGAAAGATTTAATTATCCGTCCAGCGGATAAAGGAGGAGGGATAGTCGTTTTGGATAAAAACGACTATCACCTAGAGATGACCAGAATCCTGAGTGATACTGACACCTACTCGAGGATTTATACTAACCCCACATCTACTTATAAAAAATCACTTATAGACCTGGTAGATACGGGGTTTCAACTGGGCATCCTTAATAATAAAGAAAAAAGTTTTTTGATTCCGGTGGCCCCAAGAATCCCGGTAATCTATTACTTACCTAAAGTGCATAAAAGCATTACACAACCTCCTGGCCGCCCTATCATCAGCGGCATCGATTCCATTACTTCCCGCATAGGAAGATATATTGATTTCTTTTTACAACCCATCGTTCAATCTGTACCATCATATCTTAAAGATACCAAGGACACCATTTCCAAGTTAAATAGTATTACCTATAGCAGTGATCTTCTCTTGGTTACAGCTGACGTTACGTCACTATATACTTCCATACCCCACCATGCGGGCTTCGCAGCAGTTGAACTCTTCCTGTCCAGAGAAGAGTCCATCCCTAAAACCCAACAGCGATTCATCATGGACCTTTTACGGTTTGCTACCAAACATAATTATTTTTGGTACAATGGTGATTTCTTTATCCAACAGAAGGGAGTGGCTATGGGCGCTAAGTTCGCCCCTAGCCTGGCCAATATCTTTATGGCCCGTTGGGAGGAGGATGTCGTCTATGCTCTTAACCCCCCAGAGCTGGCTCTCTGGGTGAGGTACATAGACGACATCCTCCTCCTATGGAGGGGTAGCACCCAATCTTTGCATGATTTTTTACGCACATTAAATGATAATGATATTGGGATAGAGCTGAAGTATGAGGTCAGCCCTTCTGCGATTCATTTTTTGGATCTAGAGATACTAGTGGTTGACAACCGTTTAGAAACTAAGACATTTTTCAAGCCTACCGACCGGAATGGTTACATTCCGGTCGATAGTTGTCACCATGCCACTTGGTTAAAATCTGTACCTCGTAGTCAGTTTACACGGATCAGGCGTAATTGTAGTACTCTTACGGACTATTTCCACCAAACACAGATTCTGAAGTCCAGATTTATAGACAGAGGTTATGACCCCAGGGAGATCGACAACGAAATTAATAACATAGCCCAGATTAATAGAGAATCTCTGCTAGCTGTTAAACCTAAAATTGGTCCCGATAACAGACATAAATGGTCCCTTTTAACTAATTTTTCTATTCAACACAGACAGATCAAAGAAATCATAGCGAGACACTGGAGAGTTCTTAAAAATGACCCCATTCTTGGCCCTGTTCTCCCTGAACGCAGTGGTGTCATCTATAGGGGGGCCCCTTCTATTAAAAACCAGATTGCCCCCAACACCACTGACCCCCCGGTGACTCGCTCCTTCTTCCATAATATGAAAGGTTTTTTCCCCTGCAAACGGTGCAATGTTTGTTTGCATAACATCTGTGGACGGAGGAAGACTGAGACATTCGTCTCCACTGCCACTGGGAAGGAGTATCAGATAAAACATTTTTTGACATGTGACACCAGATACGTGGTCTACTTGATCACGTGTCCCTGTAAAAAACAGTACGTGGGGCGCACGATACGTACCTTCTCAATTAGAGGGAATGAGCACATAGCCAATATTAAAAAAGGCCTTACAAACCATAGCGTACCCAAACACTTTCGGCATTGTCATAACCAAGATCCTAATGGAACCCAGTTCCAGGTTATTGATAAATTCACCCCTCATTGGAGGGGAGAATCAATGAAGAGGGGCGTATCTAGACTGGAAACTTTCTGGATACACCAATTAAAGTGTTATTCACCATTTGGCCTTAACATTGAATGGGATATCAATTCTTTTATTAATCAGTCGTAACTCTCCTCTGGCCTATTGTCATTGTTTTTCTTTAAGGTGTCATACTAGTCCTGCTCCTCTTTGTATATGGGCTGGATGAATGTTCCCTGGGGCAATTTACCTACACATTTTTTAATAGCCCTTTAGTCCTATGGGGCTGGCAGTTATTCCATTCAGCCAGCTCCATACTGATATAGAGATTTTTTTAGTTTACCATTTTTTTAGTTTACCAGTTTTCCCTTCACACAATCTTAGTATTATTTTTGATCATTCGGCCCATATTTTTGGATTTTTTAGCTTTTCAGTTCATACGCCTACATATAGACGTTTTTTCTTTTTAGCTATTTACCAACTTTCATAATGACAGGGACTCATACACTTCATTATTGTATTTGGTTTTAGCGATACAATACTGTACATTGTTCATTTTTATGTGTATCTGTTTTATTGTGGAGTTTAGCAATGTTCGTGCCATGTCAGCGTCCTTAGATATATGTACCTCCTCTGTTTTTCTATTGATGGTTGGACCGCACTGCGCTCCAAGTTCTAACACTTCCGCCTTGTACTTCCTTTCAGAACGAGGTGAGGTACGCTTTTGCGTTTCACCGCCACTTGCGTCTTCGTCACTTCCGGATGCACGCCGGAATGACGTCACACGTTCTTACCACATCCCCGGATGTTATACTCTATTCCTGTCGCTTTGCGATAGGTTGAGGACATGTATTGTCCGTATTGGATCCTATAGGATGATTGACAAACATGTGACCCACCCTCGGACACGGTTCCGATAACATAACTCATGGCATCATTATGATTGGCCTATCCATACTGAGGCTTGGCTTTATGCCGATTTTAGTTCCGTTGTGATTGGATCATGATGGATACGGACACCATTTTTCCACAACCCGGAAATGACGGTTTACATGGCGCGAACAGCTGTCACTTCTTGATCATTACCAGTTTATCTATATATACAGGCACAAGTGGCAGACGAGCATATACCCCAGTAGAAGTCCTATCGGACGAAACGCGTAGGGTCTGTTATGCCTGTTCTGCCACCATTTGTATTTTAGCGCTACTCTCGTTGTTTGTTTTTTAAAGGGCCAGAGTGCTTTTATTATTTTATTTTAATAAAGCTGGTTCTTAGCTGATTTATACTATGGGGAAGTCTCTCCTCTTATTTTCCCATCATCTCTGAGGAGTGACACCCTTCCTATGAGGCTGGATCCTTAGCAAGTACCCACCACTGAAACCCCTGGAGTGACAGGTCGGTGAGATCGGAGCGATCGAGTCGGTGAACATCACCACTCCTTCATTATCTTCAGTCGTTGGGAACCAGGAGCTACTTCCCCTACTTTGATACAAGCTCGTTTGACTCCCAAGTCGCTGACTGGGAGTCCATCCTTTCCGGTAAGGGTATTTATGCCTACACCTTTTACATAGATGTTCAAGATCGCAACTCGTGGATGCCATCCTTGGATCCATTGGTCCTCCCACACTGGGCTCGGTGGTTGCTGATCGCCTCTTACTACATTATTTGGACCTTGAGTCACCATTTTATTTACTTGTACTCCGGATGGACCTTTTATTGCATTAGTACCTATGTTATTGGTTCTTTTCACATATTAATGTTATTTTATGGTTTAATACACCTGTGATGTGCACAATTCCTATTTATTTATACAATTCACTGTATGTGCAATTTGGTTGCGTTGCACATTATACTCACATTTTCACAGCTTATTTTGAATATTACCCCTTATTGCTGAGCTTTGTGTCTCATCACCCCCCCCCCCCTTTTACACTTGTATTGGTGTAGATATTGGTCCACCGTTCAGGTCATTATATACTTTTTATATGATTCATTCATTCACTTATCCGTTCACCTTTTCTGGAGTTTTTCAACAGTCCTTTATAGGACTTTTTCATTAATTATCTTTGTTGTGCATATTGCCCTCCAGACACCATTCTGTTTGGCTTTGCCCAATAAAGGACACTCCTTTTTAGCGCCACACTTATTTTTATTTTGTCAGTAAAGCCTCCCCAATCCGATTCATGTTTTTCCTATCCATTCATGGCTAAGGAAGATAATGTATTCTGAGTGGGAACACCCAGATAAACAGTTTTCATTATTTTATTCCAGCATTTGACGCTGCTATATCCTCTGTAAATAAAAACCTGACTTGTCCTGTAGACAATGCTCATATGCTAAAGGATCCAATGGATAAGAAGTTGGAGTTCCTTTTTAAGAACTATATTTCACTCGCAGGTTCAATTGTTCAGCCTGCTCTGGCAGCGATCGGAGTATTTCAGTCCTTAAAGGGGTTGTAAAGGTAATTTTATTTTTTTTTAAAAATAACTAACATGTCATACTTACCTTCACTGTGCAGCTCGTTCTGCACAGAGTGGCCCTGAACCTGCTCTTCTGGGGTCCCTCGGCGGCTGTTTCAACTATCCACCTTAATGCGAGCTCCCTCGCATGGTGGTTAGTTGTTGCGGGCGCGCTCCCGTGATACAGCCTGCAGCTATAGCCGCTCGCTGTATCACTCGGCCCCGCCCCCCGGCGCGCCGCGTCATCGGATGTGATTGACAGCAGCGCGAGCCAATGGCTGCGCTGCTTTCAATCCATCCACTGCAGCCAATCAGCGACCAGGCTGAGCTGCAATAGAGATGACGAGAACGAGCAGCGGAGATTCGAGGTGTCAGGTAAGTAAAACGGGGGGGGGGGCTGGGGGCGGCGGTATTGTCAAAAGTTTTTTCACCTTAATGCATATAATGCATTAAGGTGAAAAAATTTTTACCTTTACAACCCCTTTAAAGGACCAATTTATAGAGGTACTCAAGGTTATTCCTGATCAGCAGGCCCAGGATTTGGCTATCAGAAGCGTTGTGTTTTACAGTAGACGCTATGAAAGACTCTATTCTCCAGGCCTCACGGCTCATGCTCGGGCTGGTACATGTGCGTAGAATCCTATGGTTGAAAAATTGGTCAGCCGAAGCGCCATGTAAAAAGCTCTTGGCCAGTTTCCCTTTTCATGGTGGACGGTTATTTGGACATGATCTGGATAAGTATATCCAAAGCATTTCTAATGGGAAAAGTTCCCTTTTTACCGGTTAAAAAGAAGTTTAAGCATTTTTTTTCTTTTAAATGTGCTTCTTCTCCAGTGCCAGGGGCATCAGCCTCCAGGCAGTCACAACGGCCTCCACCGTCAGGTTCAAGAGGTAAACCTCAGGGTCAGTCCCAGGGTCAAAAGAGGACCTGGGGGGGGAAACCCACAAAATGGCATACTAAAGCCTCCTTATGAAGGGGCGCCCCCGCTCGCTCGAGTGGGGGGAAGGCTTCTACAGTTTTCAAGGGTCTGGCAGGAACAATGTCAAGATAGATGGGTGGCTTCCCCAATTTCTCTAGGTTGCAAACTAGAGTTCTGAGAACTCCCGTCTCCTCGTTTTCTCAGATCAAACATTCCCAGAGATCCAGTGAAAAAGAAGTCTCTCTTTCTAGCTTTGGATTATCTCTTGTCCCAAAGGGTGATATCGGTGGTCCCCTTGGAAGAGCGAGGATTAAGGTTTTAGTCAAACCTATTCACGGTTCCAAAACCAAACAGGGATGTCAAACCCATTTTAGATCTCAAAGATCTAAACCGTTTTTTTGGGAATATCCGTTCTTTTCGAATGGAGTCAATCCAATCAGTAGTCTCCATTCTACAAGGGGGAGAACTTCTGGCGTCAATCGACATCAAGGATGCTTATCTCCATGTGCCTTTTTTCCCGCTCACCAGAAATTTTTGCGCTTCGAGGTAGAAAATCTTCTTCATTTCCAGTTTGTAGCTGGACTTTCGGTCTGGCTACTGCACCTCGAGTGTTCACAAAGGTCCTGGCTCTTCCTTTAGCCAGGTTAAGGACTCAAGGTATAACAATTCTAGCCTACTTAGACGGTCTTCTCTTGATAGATCAATCGGTAGCCCGCTTAATCCAAACTTTGGTCACCGCAGTCAGCTACCTGGAATACCTAGGTTGGTTTCTCAACCTAGGGGAATCCTCCTTAAAACCATCAAGGAGATGGCAGTACTTGGGGCTGATTATAGATACAGCTCAGAAGAGGGTGTTTTTTCCCCAGGAAAGGATCAATTCAATAAGGGAACTGATTCAGTTGATCAAAACAAAGAGGAATCCTTCTATTTGACTTAGCATGAAATTGTTGGGAAAGATGGTGGCTTCTTTCGAGGCCGTTCCTTATGCGCAGTTTTTATTCAAAACTGCTGCAAAACAGTATCCTGTCAACTTGGAACAAGAAGGTCCAAGCTCTGGACTTCCCAATGCATTTATCCCCCAATGTGCGTCAGAGCCTCATTTGGTGGTTGATATCCAAGAATCTTCAAAAAGGGGAAATCCTTTCTACCAGTTACTTGGAAGGTGGTAACAGATGCCAGCCTTCTGGGCTGAGGAGCAGTCCTGGAAGAAGCGTCTGTCCAAAGGAAATGGTACAAATCAGAGATGACTTTGCCCATCAATATTCTAGAGATTCGGGCAGTACGCCTGGCCCTCGAGGTCTGGATGCTCAAACTACGGAATTGTCCTGTCAGAATCCAATCTGACAATACCACAGCTGTGGTCTATATCAATCACCAAGGGGGCACGAGAAGTCATGAGGCCCAGAGAGAGGTGGATCATATTCTATCTTGGGCAGAAAACAACTTTCCTTGCCTATCAGCAATCTTCATTCCAGGGATGGAGAATTGGCAGGCGGACTACTTAAGTCGCCAACAATTGTTCCCGGCAGAATGGTCCCTGCACCCCAACATCTTTCTGTCAATATGCCAGAGATGGGGAGTTCTGGATGTGGATCTGTTTGCTTCCAGGTTCAACAACAAGATCAACAACTTTGAGTCCAGTACAAGGGATCCGATGGCATATGGATGTGGGATCAGTTTTTCATTGATCTATGCGTTCCCTCCTGTTCTGCTGCTTCCCCGCCTTCTCTCAGGATCAAGCAAAAGGGGAAGGAGGTGATTCTTGTGGCCCAGGAGATCTTGGTTTGCTGAAATCGTAAAGATGGGGATAGCAGACCCTTGGACCCTACCACTATGGCCAGACCTTCTCTCCCAAGGTCCGGCATTACATCCTACCTTACAAATGCTAAATTTAGCAGTTTGGCTATTGAGACCCACATTCTGAAAGCTCGTGGGCTGTCCGCTTCAGTAGTTTCTACTTTGGTTAATGCTAGGAAGCCGGCCTTCAGAATCATATACTATAGAGTCTGGAAGGCATATGTCTCCTGGTGTGAATCCAGGGGTTGGCACCCCAGGGGAAGGGGTTAACGGGCGTTTTTAAAGGGGTAAATGTGTGCCTAGCCAGTGTTTGTGTACTGTGGGGGAGGTACTTTCACTAAGGGATGTGCTTTAAAGGGACACAAAATCCATCCCTTCTCTTGTCAGAATGGAGCTCTGCTTTGTTTACATAGGCAGAGCTCTGTTCTGTGTCTGTCTGACGATCGGCAGGTGGCGGTGGACATCCATTGCTCGTCACCCGCAGATCAGCTACTGCTGTGAGTAATCACAGCGGAAGCAGCCTGCCGGCGGTGCGTGCGCACGCCCCCTAGGCGGGAGTGCAGAATTGTGTATGTGTAATATATAAATAAATAATATATAATTTGTGATTCTGCACAGGAGGGCAGCTCTATAACAGTATATTTGCTATGGGGTGTTTGTTAACCCCCCAAAAAAAGTATCCTGTTCCCTTAAAGCATGTTAAACAGAACAGTGCTTGTGCTGTGTCATTTTGCCCCCTGTATCACTTGTAATACCTGTCTGATCCTGCCTGGCTATACCCTCCCCCCTGTTCCCTGACCACAATATATCAGGGCTGCTGAGCCCTGACACCGTTGTCAGAGTACGCTCCTCCATCAGCCGCAGCTCTGCTCTCCTGTGTCTCTTCCCCCTCCCTCCCCTCTCTCCCTGATCCTCCCTTCCCTCCCCTTTCTCCCTGATCCTCCCTGATCCTCCCTTCCCTCCCCTTTCTCCCTGATCCTCCCTTCCCTCCCCTCCCCTCCCCATCAGCTCCCTGATCCTCCCTTCCCTTCCCTCCCCATCAGCTCCCTGATCCTCCCTTCCCTTCCCTCCCCATCAGCTCCCTGATCCTCCCTTCCCTCCCCATCAGCTCCCTGATCCTCCCTTCCCTCCCCTCCCCATCAGCTCCCTGATCCTCCCTTCCCTCCCCTCCCCATCAGCTCCCTGATCCTCCCTTCCCTCCCCTCCCCATCAGCTCCCTGATCCTCCCTTCCCTCCCCTCCCCATCAGCTCCCTGATCCTCCCTTCCCTTCCCTCCCCATCAGCTCCCTGATCCTCCCTTCCCTCCCCATCAGCTCCCTGATCCTCCCTTCCCTCCCCATCAGCTCCCTGATCCTCCCTTCCTGCCTGTCAGCTCCCCGATCCTCTCTCCCCTCCCCTCCCTGCCTGTCAGCTCCCCGATCCTCTCTCCCCTCCCTTCCCTGCCTGTCAGCTCCCCGATCCTCCCCTCCTGCACTAAAACCAACAGTGTTTTTCTTCTATAGTTCCCTCTGATATATAACAGCTCCCCAGTGGATGTCATTTATAAAAATATGCTGTATAATAGCTTACTTCAGAGCGCCGTTCTGCGCTCACGTGACTGCCTTCCGGTCTCCTCCTCTCTTCTTTCCCAGCACCTCCCCCTGCAGCTATCAGATCGGGAGAGGAGGAGACCAGCGGACAGTCATGTGAGCGCATATTTTTCTAAATGACATCCACCGGGGCGCTTCCTGTTATATATCAGAGGGAACTTTAGAAGAAGAAAGACTCGATCGCCTTATAAGAGGAAGGTCGGTGATCGCCGTATAACCAGACATGCTTTGTTTGTCATTCAGGCACAATATCAGCAAATTGTGGAGTTTGTGGACGAGTTTGACAGAAAAGAGCGACAGATGAAGTACAGGAAGTGGAGGCCGAGGGTCCCGGTGTCTCAGAAGTAAGATTCCCCCCCATTCTTGGTCTGTAGAATATCTGTGTGTGGGGAGAGCTGACGTCGTGTCTTCTCCTCCCAGCTGTAGGGAATGGTGGATCTTTGCACTGAATACAAACCTGTCTGAGATCCGAGAACAGAGACGCCGAATGAATGTGGAATTCCTTCTCCAGCGAGCGAGAGACGCCGTCTTCTATTGTCATAAACATTCCAGTCGTCTGAAGGGAATCCCGCTGACAGCTGAAGACCAGGTATTATATCTTCTATCTGAAGGGTGCTGGAAGGACCCCGCCGTGGCGCACCCTCAACCCATTTGTCAATCCGCTCCGAGTTCAGGCGCTAAGGGAATCCAGCAGAGAAATCTTTAGGCTTCACAGCTGGTTTCCTACTGCGCATGCGTGAGCCGCACTTTCTGAATGGTCCTCCCATCTTCTGGGACCTCTGTGTGTATGTGTGTCCCAGAAAGCAGCGTGGGGGGGGGGGGGGGAAGGGGCTGGAGATTGCCGCAGAAGTGGGAGCAGATCCCGGTCTAAACCAGGTACCGCCTCCCCACCCTCCCACCCCCAAAATGTGCCAAATGTGGGAGTGGAGGGGGAGGGGGGCCAACAAGCGGAGCTCCACTTGAAGGACACCTACCACACACCTTAATATGTCCTGGTACTTTACCTGGATGTAAGTTGCCATTTGGCTTTTTTTTAATCCAGTCACTTACCTGCTACACTTAGTCTGGCGCCCCCTTGTGTTCCTTTTTTAATTTATTTTTATAAATTCCTAGTTTAATGCCGCTGCTGTCAGTGCTGTATGAAGTGTACGGAGTACATGCAGTATACGGTATACATTGTTTTCTGGTAGAGGAAAGGGGACTTCCCATCCCAATCCCGCAACAAAGTCCAATCAGGTTTTATTTTTTAACCTTACAAAATAATGTAATGTAATAACACTGATGTATCCCCATTGTTCCCATTCTGTGACTTCCACTAGTAGGCCTCTATTATATCCTCCAGCCTCTATTATATCCTCTATTTTATATCCTCCATCCTCCCAATATATCCTCCAGCCTCTATTATATCCTCTATTTTATATCCTCCATCCTCCCAATATATCCTCCAGCCTCTATTATATCCTCTATTTTATATCCTCCATCCTCCCAATATATCCTCCATCCTCCTATTATATCCTCTATTATATCCTCCATCCTCCTATTATATCCTCCATCCTCCTATTATATCCTCCAGCTGCAGTGAATACTGACACACAGCCCAGTGTTTTGTCCCTCCGTGTCGGGCTTGTCCATTGGTCTAACCTTCTCCAACATGTCACTTTTCAGGCTGAGTTGGATCGCATTGAGGAGGAACAATCGTTTGAAGAACTGAAGATTTTACAGCAGCAGGTCCATGAAAGCTTCAGGAGGCAGCAGGAACTGGCGGAGGTCTGAACCTGTTAGGTCACATGATCTGTCAGCTGATTTATTTGTATTCCTAATCTTTTGCTGATCACTTTTATTTGTCCTTCGCACTTCGCCTGTATATTTATTTCCAGAACATTACTTTCTAGTTGAACTAATATATACAAAATGTGCCGGCCCAGGATAACCCCTCCCTCTCCCAGCATGCCGGACCAGGATAACCCCCCCACTCCCAGCATGCCGGCCCAGGATAACCCCTCCCTCTCCCAGCATGCCATCCCAGGATAACCCCTCCCACTCCCAGCATGCCGGCCCAGGATAACCCCTCCCACTCCCAGCATGCCGGCCCAGGATAACCCCTCCCACTCCCAGCATGCCGGCCCAGGATAACCCCTCCCACTCCCAGCATGCCGGCCCAGGATAACCTCTCCCACTCCCAGCATGCCGGCCCAGGATAACCCCTCCCTCTCCCAGCATGCCATCCCAGGATAACCCCTCCCACTCCCAGCATGCCGGCCCAGGATAACCCCTCCCACTCCCAGCATGCCGGCCCAGGATAACCCCTCCCACTCCCAGCATGCCGGCCCAGGATAACCCCTCCCACTCCCAGCATGCCGGCCCAGGATAACCTCTCCCACTCCCAGCATGCCGGCCCAGGATAACCCCTCCCACTCCCAGCATGCCGGCCCAGGATAACCCCTCCCACTCCCAGCATGCCGGCCCAGGATAACCCCTCCCACTCCCAGCATGCCGGCCCAGGATAACCCCTTCCTAGTTTTCTTTCTTGTCCATCACTCGGTTGGACGTCCCGGAGGGGAAAGTCTTCCTGTGTCCTTTAATAGACCAGAAAGAATTTTCTGTGCAAAACGAAGCTAACGGATCTAGGATGTAAAGTTCTGCTAACCAATCTACAGACTGAGGACAAATAAAGGTTCAGATCACAACTCTTGTGAAGAAATATGAATAGAAGAAATCTGGGATATTTGTTTTCGCCTCACAATCCTTCTCTTGGGATCCGTTGAAGGACACAGCCCCCCCCCCCCCCATGTTTATCATCATACCCACAGTACTGCTTTCCTGCAAAGCCAAGGCATGCTCTGTAGACGGCCATATATTGTATTACCTTCATCATCTGACACTTCAAGGTGTATTGGAGGCCTTTACCTGTTATTAGTGACCAACCAATGACATAGCAGGCGGTGGGGGGGGGGCTGGGGGCAATGCGGTTGTGGCCACTGCAAGTAACAGGGAGATGCCGGTGTTTCGCCAGATTAGGCAACCCATCAGATTTTGTAACAGAAGTGATGTTCCGTTGCCGCCATCTTGCTACACCCCGCACTCCTCCACAGTAAGGATACAGTGAGAAGATGGCAAGCGGACATCTTGGTACACCCTCCGGAGTCTTGCACACTTATTTTTACCAGTAAAGTCAGCTTATATAGTGAAGTTCAGTACTTGGAAATCCATCAGACTGTTTTGATGTTGATTTTTCAAATCAGTGATGTTCTGTCAGATCCGCAAACCTGTGAGATCAGAAGGCTCGCCGCTGCTTTTAGAATTTAACATCAAAACAGTCAGACGGAGTTCTAAATTCTGTATATCACTATATAAGGTCACTATATAAATGCTGTATATCACTATATAAGGTCACTATATAAATGCTGTATATCACTATATAAGGTCAGATTACTGGTAAAAAATAAGTGTGAATTGCCCGACTCTGGTGGGTGTAACAAGATGTCCGCTTTCCGCCTTCTCACGCTATCTTTACTGTAGAGCAGTGCGGGGTGTAGCAAGATGGCGGTGACAACGTCGCTTCCGTTACAAAATCTGACGGGTCTCTTAATATGAGGAAACCCCGCCCTCCCTCACACCCGGATGTGTCTGATATCTGGAAATTCTACCGACACTTCTTATGCCCCGTACACACCGACTTTTCAGCAACAAAGGTCCGACAGTCTTTCCAATGGACTTTTGACGGACTTCCGAATGAACGGATTTGCCTACACACGATCACAGCAAAGTCCGCTGGATTGGTACGTGATGATGTACACTGGACTAAAATAAGGAAGTTGATAGCCGGTAGCCAATCGCTGCCCTAGCGTCGGTTTTCGTTCGTCGGACCGGCATACAGATGAGCGGACTTTTCGATAGGAACCGGGTCCGGCGGAGTTCCGATGTAAAGATTTGAAAACATGTTCCAAATCTAAAGTCCGTCAGATTTTTGACAGGAACAGTCCTCTGCAGGTCTGATGAAGCCCACACACGGTCGGATTGCCCGCCGGATTCGGTTTGTTGGACCAGTCCGGTCGAAAATTCCGATCGTGTGTACGCGGCAATAGATTGAAAGAAAATGAAGATTGGATCCACAAAAGTCCAGAAAGTATCTCACATGACTGGACGTTCTATTATGTAGATTTGTGTTTTCACATTTCTCTCGTGGAAGGTTTATTATCCTCCTTTGCGGTTGGGATGGATTTATTCATCCACAAACATGATGACAATCGGGTTCCTGATGAGAATCCCCTCCTCCCCTCCCCCGCATTGAGTCAAATACAGCGGGTGAAATAAGTATTGAAGACGTCACCAATTTTCTCGGTAAATCTATTGGTAAAGGCGATATTGACATAAAATGTTCCCCACATGTCGGTAACAACCCATGTAGGGAGGGGGAGGGGGAGGAAACTTGAATAAGCCGATGGTGTGACTTTTCCTCCATGTGTTTGTAGAGTGTGAGGGAGCCGATGGCGGATTCAGCTGGCACTTCCCCGGCGTCCACTCCAACTCGCAGCCAGAGCAGCGGCATGCTCCAGTACCTCCAGTCCTGGTTTCCAGGGTGGGGGGGATGGTATGGGAACCCACAGGAAGCCAGAGAAGATATAGAGAGACTGTCAGAGGAGCAGCAACAGGAACAGAAGTCCTGGGACCCGGAAAATATTCTCGGTGAGTTCATTTGCTGTTTTATGATCGAATGTTACCAGGCAGTAGGGAATGCTGCGTGGTCAGTACATAGTGACATAGAAGGCGAGGTTGAAAAAAGTCCATCAAGTCCATAAATTCAAAACCTTCACCATCTCTGCATCCTTGGTAATCAGATTCCCTTCATCATCCTTTATGGGACCAATAAGATCTGACCTCCCTTTCTTACTATTTATGTACTTTGGGATTTGTTTTTACTCTCCTCCGCTATGTGCCTTTTGTGTTCCATCTTAGCCGCAACAATTGCACCCTTACATTTCTTATTACATTCTTTGTAATGTAGGAATGCTGACGATGACCCCTCAACCTTGTAGCAATATACTTCCCTTCACTCCCCCCCCCCCGCCATGGAGATCTTCACTGTGCAGCTCTATCCATCATCACACAGCCTGTGCATGAAAAGTTCTGGCTGGGCCTTGCATCTAATACACACGGCCACCAATAATACACACGGCCACCAATAATACACACGGCCACCAATAATACACACGCCCACCAATAATACACACGCCCACCAATAATACACACGGCCCACCAATAATACACACGGCCACCAATAATACACACGGCCACCAATAATACACACGGCCCAACAATAATACACACGGCCCACCAATAACACACACGGCCCACCAATAATACACACGGCCCACCAATAACACACACGGCCCACCAATAACACACACGGCCACCAATAATACACACGGCCCACCAATAATACACACGGCCACCAATAATACACACGGCCACCAATAATACACACGGCCCACCAATAATACACACGGCCCACCAATAATACACACGGCCCACCAATAATACACACGGCCACCAATAATACACACGGCCATCAATAATACACACGGCCCACCAATAATACGCCCACCAATAATACACACGGCCACCAATAATACACACGGCCACCAATAATATACACGACCCACCAATAATACACACGGCCATCAATAATACACACGGCCACCAATAATACACACAGCCACCAATAATACGCCCACCAATAATACGCCCACCAATAATACACACGGCCACCAATAATACGCCCACCAATAATACACACGGCCACCAATAATACACACGGCCCACCAATAATACACACGGCCCACCAATAATACACACGGCCCACCAATAATACACACGGCCACCAATAATACACACGGCCCACCAATAATACACACGGCCCACCAATAATACACACGGCCACCAATAATGCACACGGCCCACCAATAATGCACACGGCCCACCAATAATGCACACGGCCCACCAATAATACACACGGCCCACCAATAATACACACGGCCCACCAATAATACACACGGCCCACCAATAATGCACACGGCCCACCAATAATGCACACGGCCCACCAATAATACACATGCCCACCAATAATACGCCCGCCAATAACACACACGGCCCACCAATAACACACACGGCCATCAATAATACACACGGCCATCAATAATACACACGCCCACCAATAATACACACGCCCCACCAATAATGCACACGGCCCACCAATAATGCACACGGCCCACCAATAATGCACACGGCCCACCAATAATACACACGGCCATCAATAATACACACGGCCCACCAATAATACACACGGCCATCAATAATACACACGGCCCACCAATAATACACACGGCCCACCAATAATACACACGGCCATCAATAATACACACGGCCCACCAATAATACACACGGCCCACCAATAATACACACGCCCACCAATAATACACACGCCCACCAATAATACACACGCCCACCAATAATACACACGCCCACCAATAATACACACGGCCCATCAATAATACACACGCCCACCAATAATACACACGCCCACCAATAATACACACGCCCACCAATAATACACACGGCCATCAATAATACACACGCCCACCAATAATACACATGGCCCACCAATAATACACACGCCCACCAATAATACACACGGCCCACCAATAATACACACGGCCCATCAATAATACACACGCCCACCAATAATACACACGGCCATCAATAATACACACGGCCCACCAATAATACACACACCCACCAATAATACACACGCCCACCAATAATACACACGCCCACCAATAATACACACGGCCATCAATAATACACACGGCCCACCAATAATACACACACCCACCAATAATACACACGGCCCATCAATAATACACACGGCCCATCAATAATGCACACGGCCACCAATAATACACGCGGCCCACCAATAATACACACGGCCCATCAATAATACACACGGCCCATCAATAATGCACACGGCCACCAATAATACACACGGCCCACCAATAATACACACGCCCACCAATAATACACACGGCCACCAATAATACACACGGCCACCAATAATACACACGGCCACCAATAATACACACGGCCCATCAATAATACACACGGCCCACCAATAATACACACGGCCACCAATAATACACACGGCCCACCAATAATACACACGGCCCACCAATAATACACACGGCCCACCAATAATACACACGGCCCATCAATAATACACACGGCCATCAATAATACACACGGCCATCAATAATACACACGGCCACCAATAATACACACGGCCACCAATAATACACACGCCCACCAATAATACACACGCCCATCAATAATGCACACGGCCACCAATAATACACACGGCCATCAATAATACACACGGCCATCAATAATACACACGGCCATCAATAATACACACGGCCCACCAATAATACACACGGCCCACCAATAATACACACGGCCATCAATAATACACACGGCCATCAATAATACACACGGCCACCAATAATACACACGGCCACCAATAATACACACGCCCACCAATAATACACACGCCCATCAATAATACGCCCACCAATAATACACACGGCCACCAATAATACGCCCACCAATAATACACACGGCCACCAATAATACACACGGCCCACCAATAATACACACGGCCCACCAATAATACACACGGCCCACCAATAATACACACGGCCACCAATAATACACACGGCCACCAATAATACACACGGCCACCAATAATACACACGCCCACCAATAATACACACGCCCACCAATAATACACACGGCCCACCAATAATACACACGGCCACCAATAATACACACGGCCACCAATAATACACACGGCCCAACAATAATACACACGGCCCACCAATAACACACACGGCCCACCAATAATACACACGGCCCACCAATAACACACACGGCCCACCAATAACACACACGGCCACCAATAATACACACGGCCCACCAATAATACACACGGCCACCAATAATACACACGGCCACCAATAATACACACGGCCCACCAATAATACACACGGCCCACCAATAATACACACGGCCCACCAATAATACACACGGCCACCAATAATACACACGGCCATCAATAATACACACGGCCCACCAATAATACGCCCACCAATAATACACACGGCCACCAATAATACACACGGCCACCAATAATATACACGACCCACCAATAATACACACGGCCATCAATAATACACACGGCCACCAATAATACACACAGCCACCAATAATACGCCCACCAATAATACGCCCACCAATAATACACACGGCCACCAATAATACGCCCACCAATAATACACACGGCCACCAATAATACACACGGCCCACCAATAATACACACGGCCCACCAATAATACACACGGCCCACCAATAATACACACGGCCACCAATAATACACACGGCCCACCAATAATACACACGGCCCACCAATAATACACACGGCCACCAATAATGCACACGGCCCACCAATAATGCACACGGCCCACCAATAATGCACACGGCCCACCAATAATACACACGGCCCACCAATAATACACACGGCCCACCAATAATACACACGGCCCACCAATAATGCACACGGCCCACCAATAATGCACACGGCCCACCAATAATACACATGCCCACCAATAATACGCCCGCCAATAACACACACGGCCCACCAATAACACACACGGCCATCAATAATACACACGGCCATCAATAATACACACGCCCACCAATAATACACACGCCCCACCAATAATGCACACGGCCCACCAATAATGCACACGGCCCACCAATAATGCACACGGCCCACCAATAATACACACGGCCATCAATAATACACACGGCCCACCAATAATACACACGGCCATCAATAATACACACGGCCCACCAATAATACACACGGCCCACCAATAATACACACGGCCATCAATAATACACACGGCCCACCAATAATACACACGGCCCACCAATAATACACACGCCCACCAATAATACACACGCCCACCAATAATACACACGCCCACCAATAATACACACGCCCACCAATAATACACACGGCCCATCAATAATACACACGCCCACCAATAATACACACGCCCACCAATAATACACACGCCCACCAATAATACACACGGCCATCAATAATACACACGCCCACCAATAATACACATGGCCCACCAATAATACACACGCCCACCAATAATACACACGGCCCACCAATAATACACACGGCCCATCAATAATACACACGCCCACCAATAATACACACGGCCATCAATAATACACACGGCCCACCAATAATACACACACCCACCAATAATACACACGCCCACCAATAATACACACGCCCACCAATAATACACACGGCCATCAATAATACACACGGCCCACCAATAATACACACACCCACCAATAATACACACGGCCCATCAATAATACACACGGCCCATCAATAATGCACACGGCCACCAATAATACACGCGGCCCACCAATAATACACACGGCCCATCAATAATACACACGGCCCATCAATAATGCACACGGCCACCAATAATACACACGGCCCACCAATAATACACACGCCCACCAATAATACACACGGCCACCAATAATACACACGGCCACCAATAATACACACGGCCACCAATAATACACACGGCCCATCAATAATACACACGGCCCACCAATAATACACACGGCCACCAATAATACACACGGCCCACCAATAATACACACGGCCCACCAATAATACACACGGCCCACCAATAATACACACGGCCCATCAATAATACACACGGCCATCAATAATACACACGGCCATCAATAATACACACGGCCACCAATAATACACACGGCCACCAATAATACACACGCCCACCAATAATACACACGCCCATCAATAATGCACACGGCCACCAATAATACACACGGCCATCAATAATACACACGGCCATCAATAATACACACGGCCATCAATAATACACACGGCCCACCAATAATACACACGGCCCACCAATAATACACACGGCCATCAATAATACACACGGCCATCAATAATACACACGGCCACCAATAATACACACGGCCACCAATAATACACACGCCCACCAATAATACACACGCCCATCAATAATGCACACGGCCACCAATAATACACACGGCCACCAATAATACACACGGCCCACCAATAATACACACGGCCACCAATAATACACACGGCCATCAATAATACACACGGCCACCAATAATACACACGGCCACCAATAATATACACGGCCACCAATAATACCCAGGCCCACCAATAATGCACACGGCCCACCAATAATGCACACGGCCCACCAATAATGCACATGGCCCACCAATAATACACACGGCCCACCAATAATACACACGGCCCACCAATAATACACACGGCCCACCAATAATACACACGGCCCACCAATAATACACACGGCCCACCAATAATGCACACGGCCCACCAATAATACACATGCCCACCAATAATACGCCCGCCAATAACACACACGGCCCACCAATAACACACACGGCCATCAATAATACACACGGCCATCAATAATACACACGCCCACCAATAATACACACGCCCCACCAATAATGCACACGGCCCACCAATAATGCACACGGCCCACCAATAATACACACGGCCATCAATAATACACACGGCCCACCAATAATACACACGGCCATCAATAATACACACGGCCCACCAATAATACACACGGCCCACCAATAATACACACGGCCATCAATAATACACACGGCCCACCAATAATACACACGGCCCACCAATAATACACACGCCCACCAATAATACACACGCCCACCAATAATACACACGCCCACCAATAATACACACGGCCCATCAATAATACACACGCCCACCAATAATACACACGGCCCACCAATAATACACACGCCCACCAATAATACACACGCCCACCAATAATACACACGGCCATCAATAATACACACGCCCACCAATAATACACATGGCCCACCAATAATACACACGCCCACCAATAATACACACGGCCCACCAATAATACACACGGCCCATCAATAATACACACGCCCACCAATAATACACACGGCCATCAATAATACACACGGCCCACCAATAATACACACACCCACCAATAATACACACGCCCACCAATAATACACACGCCCACCAATAATACACACGCCCACCAATAATACACACGGCCATCAATAATACACACGGCCCACCAATAATACACACACCCATCAATAATACACACGGCCCATCAATAATGCACACGGCCACCAATAATACACGCGGCCCACCAATAATACACACGGCCCATCAATAATACACACGGCCCATCAATAATGCACACGGCCACCAATAATACACACGGCCCACCAATAATACACACGCCCACCAATAATACACACGGCCACCAATAATACACACGGCCACCAATAATACACACGGCCACCAATAATACACACGCAATAATACACACGGCCACCAATAATACACACGGCCCATCAATAATACACACGGCCCACCAATAATACACACGGCCATCAATAATACACACGGCCATCAATAATACACACGGCCACCAATAATACACACGCCCACCAATAATACACACGCCCATCAATAATGCACACGGCCACCAATAATACACACGGCCACCAATAATACACACGGCCACCAATAATACACACGGCCCACCAATAATACACACGGCCACCAATAATACACACGGCCATCAATAATACACACGGCCACCAATAATACACACGGCCACCAATAATACACACGGCCACCAATAATACCCAGGCCCACCAATAATGCACACGGCCCACCAATAATGCACACGGCCCACCAATAATACACACGCCCACCAATAATACGCCCACCAATAATACACACGGCCCACCAATAATGCACACGGGCCACCAATAATACACACGGCCCACCAATAATGCACACGGCCCACCAATAATACACACGCCCACCAATAATACGCCCACCAATAATACACACGGCCCACCAATAATACACACGGCCACCAATAATACACACGGCCCACCAATAATGCACACGGCCATCAATAATACACACGGCCACCAATAATACACACGGCCCATCAATAATACACACACCCACCAATAATACACACGGCCCACCAATAATGCACACGGCCCACCAATAATACACACGCCCACCAATAATACACACGCCCACCAATAATACACACGCCCACCAATAATACACACGCCCACCAATAATACACACGGCCATCAATAATACACACGGCCCACCAATAATACACACACCCACCAATAATACACACGGCCCATCAATAATACACACGGCCCATCAATAATGCACACGGCCACCAATAATACACGCGGCCCACCAATAATACACACGGCCCACCAATAATACACACGGCCCACCAATAATACACACGGCCCATCAATAATACACACGCCCACCAATAATACACACGGCCACCAATAATACACACGGCCCACCAATAATACACACGCCCACCAATAATACACACGGCCACCAATAATACACACGGCCATCAATAATACACACGGCCATCAATAATACACACGGCCACCAATAATACACACGGCCACCAATAATACGCCCACCAATAATACACACGGCCATCAATAATACACACGGCCACCAATAATACACACGGCCACCAATAATACACACGCCCACCAATAATGCACACGGCCCATCAATAATGCACACGGCCACCAATAATACACACGGCCACCAATAATACACACGGCCCACCAATAATACACACGGCCCACCAATAATACACACGGCCACCAATAATACACACGGCCATCAATAATACACACGGCCACCAATAATACACACGGCCCACCAATAATGCACACGGCCCACCAATAATACACACGCCCACCAATAATACACACGCCCACCAATAATACGCCCACCAATAATACACACGGCCCACCAATAATACACCCACCAATAATACACACGGCCCACCAATAATGCACACGGCCCACCAATAATACACACGGCCATCAATAATACACACGCCCACCAATAATACACACGGCCCACCAATAATACACACGGCCCACCAATAATACACATGCCCACCAATAATACGCCCGCCAATAATACACACGGCCACCAATAATACACACGGCCATCAATAATACACACGGCCACCAATAATACACACGGCCCACCAATAATGCACACGGCCCACCAATAATGCACACGGCCCACCAATAATACACACGCCCACCAATAATACGCCCACCAATAATACACACGGCCCACCAATAATACACCCACCAATAATACACACGGCCCACCAATAATGCACACGGCCCACCAATAATACACACGGCCATCAATAATACACACGCCCACCAATAATACACACGGCCCACCAATAATACACACGGCCCACCAATAATACACATGCCCACCAATAATACGCCCGCCAATAATACACACGGCCACCAATAATACACACGGCCATCAATAATACACACGGCCACCAATAATACACACGCCCACCAATAATACGCCCACCAATAATACGCCCACCAATAATACGCCCACCAATAATACACACGCCCACCAATAATACACACGGCCCACCAATAATACACATGCCCACCAATAATACGCCCGCCAATAATACACACGCCCACCAATAATACACACGGCCACCAATAATACACGTGGCCACCAATAATACACACGCCCACCAATAATACACACGGCCCACCAATAATACACATGCCCACCAATAATACGCCCACCAATAATACACACGGCCCACCAATAATACACACGGCCATCAATAATACACACGGCCCACCAATAATACACACGGCCACCAATAATACACACGGCCATCAATAATACACACGGCCCACCAATAATACACACGGCCATCAATAATACACACGGCCCACCAATAATACACACGGCCCACCAATAATACACACGCCCACCAATAATACACACGGCCCACCAATAATGCACACGGCCCACCAATAATACACACGCCCACCAATAATACACACGGCCCACCAATAATACACACAGCCCACCAATAATGCACACGGCCCACCAATAATACACACGGCCACCAATAATACACACGGCCATCAATAATACATACGGCCCACCAATAATACACACGGCCCACCAATAATACACACGGCCATCAATAATACACACGGCCATCAATAATACACACGGCCCATCAATAATGCACACGGCCCATCAATAATGCACACGGCCCATCAATAATACACACGGCCCATCAATAATACACACGGCCCACCAATAATACACACGGCCCACCAATAATACACACGGCCCACCAATAATACACACGGCCCACCAATAATACACACGGCCATCAATAATACACACGGCCATCAATAATACACACGGCCCATCAATAATGCACACGGCCCATCAATAATGCACACGGCCCATCAATAATACACACGGCCCATCAATAATACACACGGCCCACCAATAATACACACGGCCCACCAATAATACACACGGCCCACCAATAATACACACGGCCATCAATAATACACACGGCCATCAATAATACACACGGCCCATCAATAATGCACACGCCCACCAATAATACACACGGCCATCAATAATACACACGGCCATCAATAATACACACGGCCCACCAATAATACACACGGCCATCAATAATACACACGGCCATCAATAATACACACGGCCCATCAATAATGCACACGGCCCATCAATAATGCACACGGCCACCAATAATACACACGGCCCATCAATAATGCACACGGCCCATCAATAATACACACGGCCCACCAATAATACACACGGCCCATCAATAATGCACACGGCCACCAATAATACACACGGCCACCAATAATACACACTGCCACCAATAATACACACGGCCCATCAATAATACACACGGCCCACCAATAATACACACGGCCATCAATAATACATACGGCCCATCAATAATACACACGGCCACCAATAATACACACGGCCACCAATAATACACACGGCCACCAATAATACACACGGCCCACCAATAATACACACGGCCCACCAATAATGCACACGGCCCACCAATAATGCACACGGCCCACCAATAATACACACGGCCACCAATAATGCACACGGCCACCAATAATACACACGGCCCACCAATAATACACACGGCCACCAATAATACACACGGCCACCAATAATACACACGGCCCATCAATAATGCAAACGGCCACCAATAATACACACGGCCCATCAATAATGCACACGGCCACCAATAATACACACGGCCACCAATAATACACACGGCCCACCAATAATACACACGGCCCACCAATAATACACACGGCCACCAATAATACACACGGCCCATCAATAATGCACACGGCCCATCAATAATGCACACGGCCACCAATAATACACACGGCCACCAATAATACACACGGCCATCAATAATACATACGGCCCACCAATAATACACACGGCCCACCAATAATACACACGGCCCACCAATAATACACACGGCCCACCAATAATACACACGGCCATCAATAATACATACGGCCCACCAATAATACACACTGCCCATCAATAATACACACGGCCACCAATAATACACACGGCCCACCAATAATACGCCCACCAATAATACACACGGCCATCAATAATAGACACGGCCACCAATAATACACACGGCCACCAATAATACACACGGCCACCAATAATACACACGGCCCACCAATAATACACACGCCCACCAATAATACACACGCCTACCAATAATACGCCCACCAATAATACACGCGGCCACCAATAATACACGCGGCCACCGATAATACACACGGCCACCAATAATACACACGGCCACCGATATTACACACGGCCACCACAGCCTCATTCAATCTCATGGCAGCTGCTATAATCCTCTGGATGGCTGAGGCTGTCATGAGTAGGAGGATGGCAAGCGTGGCTCCCTCCATGTACTAAGGAGGTGTGAGCGTAGCCACCCAAGGACAGGACACGTGTTACCTACAGGATTACCAGTTGAAACTAAAGAGGGAAAAATTAAAAAAGGAACGTAGTGCATGCAGCTCACCCGATACAGATGTGTGGTCAGAGCTTATTGTATAAACGTGGACAGTTGGGTTTTCTATGTGTGCATGGGGATGTCTTGGGGGGGGTTGGGGGAGACTATTTTAGATGGTTGGATATGTTTGGGGTCAATTTATTAACTGGATGAGGTTTTCAAACCTTTCTGACTGACCTTTCCCAAGAGCCATTGGCTGGGAGTGCCCGCTGTGCCCATAGATGTCCTCTTGTCACCCATCATTTCTGAACCCACCCGGTAAGGTGCCGTAATATAACGTTAGTTTGTTACTTATAACGTTTTATTTGCCACAGGCGCTGATGACTTCTTCGACCCCACCTCTGACACCGCAAACCTGAACACATTTACTAAGAGAGATCACGTGTTTGTAAAACTCAACTTTCAGCTCGAGGGCGGCACCATTACTCTTCTACACAAGGAGAAGAGCAGCGCCCCCCTGAGGGAAGCTGCCTTCATACAGCTGGAATTCTCAGGTAATCAATTTTTATACCGCGTTTCTTCATCCCTGCCCCCCACCTTTTGTTGGTTCTCCCGTATTGATGTCCCGTATTTGAAGGTGTTTTAATGAAGGTTTTTATTGATGGCTGGCACGTTCCCTTATGACAGCAGATAATACATGATTGTCACTGACCGCTTCATTCTTCAGCGATTGGTCAAGAACAGCTTGCCATAATGATCACATGCAGACTGGAGACTTTATTTCCAGGATACGCCTTGAGTCTGTAGATAGTGTTGCAGCCTGAAGATGGCAGTATGTCTGTTTAATACTGTAATTGTCAGATACAATTACTGAACAGTATTAAAAAAAACTGTAAAATTATATATATAATTTTACAGTTTTTTTTAATACTGTACAGTAATTGTACAGTAATTGACTAAAGTATTTAGTCACCACCAATTGTGCAAGTTCTCCCACTTAAATAGATGAGAGAGGCCTGTAATTGTCATCATAGGTAGACCTCAACTATGAGAGACAAAATGTGGAAACAAATCCAATCACATTGTCTGATTTGGAAAGAATTTATTTGTAAATGATGGTGGAAAATAAGTATTTGGTCTCCTACAAACAAGCGAGATTTCCGGCTCTCACAGACCTGTATCTTCTTCTTTAAGAGGCTCCTCTCTCCTCCACTCATTACCTGTATTAATGGCACCTGTTTGAACTTGTTATCAGTATAAAAGACACCTGTCCACAACCTCAAACCGTCACACTCCAAACTCCACTATGGTGAAGACCAAAGAGCTGTTGAAGGACACCAGAAACAAAATTGTAGACCAGCATCAGGCTGGGAAGACTGAATCTGCAATAGGCAAGCAGCTTGGTGTGAAGAAATCAACTGTGGGAGCAATAATTAGAAAATGGAAGACATACAAGACCACTGATCATCTCCCTCGATCTGGGGCTCCACGCAAGATCTCACCCCGTGGGGTCAAAATGATCACAAGAACGGTGAGCAAAAATCCTAGAACCACATGGGGGGACCTAGTGAATGACCTGCAGAGAGCTGGGACCAACGTAACAAAGGCTACCATCAGTAACACACTACGCCGCCAGGGACTCAGATCCTGCAGTGCCAGACGTGTCCCCCTGCTTAAGCCAGTACATGTCCGGGCCCGTCTGAGGTTTGCTAGAGAGCATTTGGATGATCCAGAAGAGGATTGGGAGAATGTCATATGGTCAGATAAAACCAAAGTAGAACTGTTTGGTAGAAACACAACTCGTCATGTTTGGAGGAGAGAGAAGGAGAGGAGAGAGAATGCTGAGTTACAACCAAAGAACACCAAACCTACTGTGAAGCATGGAGGTGGCAACATCATGCTTTGGGGCTGTTTCTCTGCAAAGGGAACAGGACGACTGATCCATGTACATGAAAGAATGAATGGGGCCATGTATCGTGAGATGTTGAGTGCAAACCTCCTCCCATCAGCAAGGGCATTGAAGATGAAACATGGCTGGGTCTTTCAGCATGACAATGATCCCAAACACACCGCCCGGGCAATGAAGGAGTGGCTTCCTAAGAAGCATTTCAAGGTCCTGGAGTGGCCTAGCCAGTCTCCAGATCTCAACCCCATAGAAAACCTTCGGAGGGAGTTGAAAGTCCGTGTTGTCCAGCGACAGCCCCAAAACATCACTGCTCTAGAGGAGATCTGCATGGAGGAGATCTGCATGGAGGAGATCTGCATGGAGGAATGGGCCAACATACCAGCAACAGTGTGTGACAACCTTGTGAAGACTTACAGAAAACGTCTGACCTCTGTCAGTGCCAACAAAGGAGATATAACAAAGTATTGAGATGAACTTTTCATATTCACCAAATACTTATTTTCCACCATAATTTGCAAATAAATTCTTTACAAATCAGAGAATGTGATTGGATTTGTTTCCACATTTTGTCTCTCATAGTTGAGGTCTACCTATGATGACAATTACAGGCCTCTCTCATCTTTATAAGTGGGAGAACTTCCACAATTGGTGGTGACTAAATACATTTTTGCCCCACTGTATATATAATTTGAGTATTTGTCAGCCTGTGATAAAAAGCAGGACTTTTGTTCAAAGTGTACAGAAAAGAAACCTTTATATGTCCTTTAAATCGGGTATAAAAGTGAGAGTTCTGGTGGTTTCTCGGCTATATTTGGGTATCCAGGCTTCAGTCACCTGAAAGGGTTTCCTTCTACCAAGCAAGCAGATTCTATTGGTTTTATTTCCATTGAAGGTTTGAAATGTAAGCAAACCTCTGATTGGTTACGGGGGTCAGCCCTTCAAATGTTTGCGTGTTTGTGCAAAGTATAATTTAAAGGAGAAGTACGGGGAACGTTCTTCTGACTTTTCTTCTATAGACTTTGTAGGGCATTCCTGTGACCCGCTGTCTGCTGACCTCACAGAGCCGGTCCAGACTCTGGAAAGGTCTTGGCTTTCATATCGGAATCCTCCCCCCAGATTCCTGGACCGGCAGCTGCCTCAACCTGTCAGTGAACCTGAGCCAGTCTCTCCTCCTCTACAGCCCGGCACTCCGGTGAGCACTGGAGGGGAGAGCAGAGAGCCAGAAACTGACAATCACCGATCTCTGCTCACTGAGAACTGAGCGATCAGCAGTCATGTGATCGGCAGTGTTTGATCGCTCAGTTCTCAGTGTAGAGGGGGCGGGGCACAGCTGGGATCAGTGCTCCGTCTAGGTGAGTATAATTTATTTTTTTGTTATTCCTGAACTTCTCTTTTAATTTCTGTTTTCTTACCATTTCAGGGATGACGGTCAGGGTGGAGTCTTTGCCCCGGAGAGATTCTTCTCTTCTGATGGTTCAGCTGGGTGGATTGTTCCTCCGAGATTTGGCCACACACGGGACCATATTTCCTAATCTTGTCTACCCTAATGCTGTAGGTAATTTGGTGTTTGTTTGTCTTTCTGTCTAACTTTTCCCCATTATCTTTAGGCAAAAATGTGACATGGTGTCCGGAAGATAACCGCAGAAATCTTTCCATAAAAGGGCCCACCATGTAGACGAGGTGTAAGGTGTATGGGGGGGGGGGGGGTACAGCATAAAATACACCCGTAATATGTGGAGCTCATAGGAAGGGATTGCACGGCGCCCCGGATGGGGATACATACAGATCACGGATGATACATTACAGGCACACGGGTCTATGCCCCCAAATGGGAAACGCATTTCATTGTTGGTCGGCTGAGCGGGGGATGTGACGTTACTGAGCGGGGGATGTGACGTTACTGAGCGGGGGATGTGACGTTACTGAGCGGGGGATGTGACGTTGCTGAGCGGGGGATGTGACGTTGCTGAGCGGGGGATGTGACGTTGCTGAGCGGGGGATGTGACGTTGCTGAGCGGGGGATGTGACGTTGCTGAGCGGGGGATGTGACGTTACTGAGCGGGGGATGTGACGTTGCTGAGCAGGGGATGTGACGTTGCTGAGCAGGGGATGTGACGTTGCTGAGCGGGGGATGTGACGTTACTGAGCGGGGAAGGTGTTATTCAGGGGAGGATAGGTGGGGAGCGTTATTTAGGGGGGGATGGGTGGGGAGCGTTATTTAGGGGGGGATGGGTGGGGAGTGTTATTTAGGGGGGGTGGGGGGGTGTTATTGTGGGGGTGGGGAGTGTTATTTAGGGGGGGTGGGGGGGTGTTATTGTGGGGGTGGGGGGAGTGTTATTTTGGGGGGTGGGGGGGTGTTATTGTGGGGGTGGAGTGTTATTTGGGGGGGTGGGGTGGAGGAGTGTTATTGTGGGGGTGGGGGGAGTGTTATTTAGGGGGGGTGGGGGGGTGTTATTGTGGGGGTGGAGTGTTATTTAGGGGGGGTGGGGGGTGTTATTGTGGGGGTGGGGGAGTGTTATTTAGGGGGGGTGGGGGGGTGTTATTGTGGGGGTGGGGAGTGTTATTTAGGGGGGGTGGGGGGGGTGTTATTGTGGGGGTGGGGGGAGTGTTATTTTGGGGGGTGGGGGGGTGTTATTGTGGGGGTGGAGTGTTATTTGGGGGGGTGGGGTGGAGGAGTGTTATTGTGGGGGTGGGGGGAGTGTTATTTAGGGGGGGTGGGGGGGTGTTATTGTGGGGGTGGAGTGTTATTTAGAGGGGGTGGGGGGGTGTTATTGTGGGGGTGGAGTGTTATTTAGGGGGGGTGGGGGGTGTTATTGTGGGGGTGGGGGAGTGTTATTTAGGGGGGGTGGGGGGGTGTTATTGTGGGGGTGGAGTGTTATTTAGGGGGGTGGGGGCGGAGGGTGTTATTGTGGGGGTGGGGGAGTGTTATTTAGGGGGGTGGGGGGGTGTTATTGTGGGGGTGGAGTGTTATTTAGGGGGGGTGGGGGGTAGGGTGTTATTGTGGGGGTGGGGGGTGTTATTTAGGGGGGGGGGTGGGGGGGTTCAGTAGCGGTGTCCATATTGGATGATCTCCTCCTATTCAGAGACAACTGAAACCTTTTTGGGATTTTCTGATCAGATATCGCAGATTCATCTCCCAGGGACAGCAATAAAAACCTGCCAGGGGTCTCAGTACATTCACATTCTATCAAAAAAAGAATATGTTGATTTGAAAGTTCTATTAAAAGCAATTTAGAAAAACAACAAATAACAAATCTGTTCTATTTCCCGGCTCTGTAATGGTTTTGCACAGAGCCCCCCCTCCCCCGATTCTCCTCTTCTGGGGCCCCTGCCTGCCCAAGCAGTTTGCTATGTGGCCCCTGAACAGACTCGCTCCTGAGCCTCTGCAGTGTGTATAGTTACAGTCACAGCTTGGCCCTGCCCCCTCTCTCTCTCTCCTCATTGGCTCACTGTCTCAGCCAATGAAGGAGAGTCCTCGGAGAGCCCAGGCTCTTGTGCACATAACTGGATAGAGATGGGGTTCAGATAAGTATTCTGGGGGGGGGGGCTGCACACAGAACCCCGAGCCTTTAGAACTGCTCTAAATACACTGCCTTGCAAAAGTATTCACCCCCCCCCCCCCCTTGGCATTTTTGGTGTTTTCCAACACATTTCCATGTTTCCCCTTAAACCACTCAAGTGTTGCTTTAGCGGTGTGTTTGGGGTCATTGTCCTGCTGGAAGGTGAACCTCCATCCTAGCCTCAAATCACACAGAGTACTACAGGTTTTCCTCAAGAATATCCCTGTATTTATCACCATCTTTCCCTCAACTCTGACCAGTTTCCCAGTCCTGAGTGCTGAAAAACATCCCCACAGCATGATGCTGCCACCACCATGTTTCACAGTGGGGATGGTGTTCTTTGGGTGATGTGATGTGTTGGGTTTGCTCCAGACATAGCGTTTTCTTTGATGGCCAAAAAGTTGAATTTTAGTCTCCTCAGATCAGAGCACCTTCCTCCATACATTTTGGGAGTCTCCCACATGCCTTTTCCCAAACTCAGAACGTGCCATTTTGTTTTTTGGTGAAAGTATTGGCTTTCTTCTGGCCACACAACTCTATGGAGCGTACGGCTTATTGTGGTCCTATGTACAGATACTCCAGTCTCTGCTGTGGAACTCTGCAGCTCCTCCAAGGTTACCTTAGGTCTCTGTGCTCCTCTCTGATTAATGCCCTCCTTGTCCGCTCCATGAGTTTTGGTGTGCGGCCGTCTCTTGGCAGGTTTGCTGTTGTGCCATGTTCTTTCCATCTGGTGATGATAGATTTGATGGAGCTCCTAGGGATCATCAAAGATTTGGATATTTTTTTATAACCTAACCCTGACTTGTACTTCTCACCAACATTGTCCCTTACTTGTCTGGAGAGTTCCTTGGTCTTCATGGCAGTGTTTGGTTAGTGGTGCCTCTCTTAGGTGTTGCCGCCTCTGGGGCCTTTCACAAAGGTGTGTCTATGTAATGACAGGTCATGTGACACTTAGATTGCACACAGGTGGACATCATTTCACTAATTATGTGACTTCTGAAGGTAAGGCCTATGTAGAAAAGGAGAGAATCCCTCGTGGCATGAAGAGGAGAACAATTCTTCTGTCCACCCCAGACACACAGATGTTCTCACCAGACAGGGTGGACCTCTTATTACAGGAGGTCAAAAACGTATGTAATCAGTCAGCCCCGTAGGCTAAATGTGTATGGCTAGCCTAAGGATTGCTGCATGTCTCCTCCACTGACACCGGCTGATATCCCCTCTGCCATTGTATTGGGGAGTTCTCCTGCCGGGTCGTTTTGGACATCTTTAGTGGTCGTGGACCTTCCTGATTACATACATAATAAGAGGTCCACCCTGTCTGGTGAGCACATCTGCGTGTCTGGGGTGGACAGAAGAATTGTTCTCCTCTTCATGTCACGAGGGATTCTCTCTTCTCCTCTTCATGTCACGAGGGATTCTCTCTTCTCCTCTTCATGTCACGAGGGATTCTCTCTTCTCCTCTTCAGGTCACGAGGGATTCTCTCTTCTCCTCTCCATGTCACGATGGATTCTCTCTTCTCCTCTTCATGTCACGAGGGATTCTCTCTTCTCCTCTCCATGTCATGAGGGATTCTCTCTTCTCCTCTCCATGTCACGATGGATTCTCTCTTCTCCTCTTCATGTCACGAGGGATTCTCTCTTCTCCTCTTCATGTCACGAGGGATTCGCTCTTCTCCTCTTCATGTCACGAGGGATTCTCTCTTCTCTTCATGTCACGAGGGATTCTCTCTTCTCCTCTTCATGTCACGAGGGATTCTCTCTTCTCCTCTTCATGTCACGAGGGATTCTCTCTTCTCCTCTTCATGTCACGAGGGATTCTCTCTTCTCCTCTTCATGTCACGAGGGATTCGCTCTTCTCCTCTTCATGTCACAAGGGATTCGCTCTTCTCCTCTTCATGTCACGAGGGATTCTCTCTTCTCCTCTCCATGTCACGAGGGATTCTCTCTTCTCCTCTTCATGTCACGAGGGATTCTCTCTTCTCCTCTTCATGTCACGAGGGATTCTCTCTTCTCCTCTTCATGTCACGAGGGATTCTCTCTTCTCTTCATGTCACGAGGGATTCTCTCTTCTCCTCTTCATGTCACGAGGGATTCTCTCTTCTCCTCTTCATGTCACGAGGGATTCTCTCTTCTCCTCTTCATGTCACGAGGGATTCTCTCTTCTCCTCTTCATGTCACGAGGGATTCGCTCTTCTCCTCTTCATGTCACAAGGGATTCGCTCTTCTCCTCTTCATGTCACGAGGGATTCTCTCTTCTCCTCTCCATGTCACAAGGGATTCTCTCTTCTCCTCTTCATGTCACGAGGGATTCGCTCTTCTCCTCTCCATGTCATGAGGGATTCGCTCTTCTCCTCTCCATGTCACGAGGGATTCGCTCTTCTCCTCTCCATGTCATGAGGGATTCGCTCTTCTCCTCTCCATGTCACGAGGGATTCTCTCTTCTCCTCTCCATGTCACGATGGATTCTCTCTTCTCCTCTTCATGTCACGAGGGATTCGCTCTTCTCCTCTTCATGTCACGAGGGATTCTCTCTTCTCCTCTTCGTGTCACGAGGGATTCGCTCTTCTCCTCTTCATGTCACGAGGGATTCGCTCTTCTCCTCTTCATGTCACGAGGGATTCTCTCTTCTCCTCTTCGTGTCACGAGGGATTCTCTCTTCTCCTCTTCGTGTCACGAGGGATTCTCTCTTCTCCTCTTCATGTCACGAGGGATTCGCTCTTCTCCTCTTCATGTCACGAGGGATTCTCTCTCCTCTTCATGTCACGAGGGATTCTCTCTTCTCTTCATGTCACGAGGGATTCTCTCTCCTCTTCATGTCACGAGGGATTCTCTCTCCTCTTCATGTCACGAGGGATTCTCTCTTCTTCTCCTCTTCGTGTCACGAGGGATTCTCTCCTTTTCTACATAGACTGTTATTTATTCGCTGCACTGATTTAGTTTCTGCACCATTTTTATAGTCTTGCTGATTTCTTATAGTGTTCAGTTTGCATTTTCTGAGTTTTGATTTTGTGCTGATTTGTCTCCTTTTTTATATATTCTGAAGGTAATTGGTGTCACCAGAGCTTTTTATGGGCTTCATAACAAAGGGGGTGAATACTTACACACATGACAATTATCAGTTTTTTTATTTCTGAAAAATCGTTTTATGTATTTATTTTTATAATTTTACTTCCCCAACTTAGACTATTGTGTTCTGATCATCACATAGAATTCAGATTAAAAAAACATTGAACTAAAGGCTGTAATGTAACAAAAGGGGGATGAATACTTTTGCACAGCACTGTAAACTCCAGGTACACGCCCATGTATATTCAGAGGACAAATATACACAACATGCCGCCTCACTTCCTGTCCCGTGTGCTTCCTCAGTGTGTCTGACAAATTCCCGTCTATTCTGGATGGATCTCCCTTGTATTCGGGGGAGTTCTGTGCTGTAACTGTAGAAAAGAGGGTCCAGTCCGGTATTTGTTTATTGTGGGGTCACCAGTCCGGTATTTATATATTGTGGGGTCACCAGTCCGGTATTTGTATATTGTGGGGTCACCAGCCCGGTATTTGTATATTGTGGGGTCACCAGTCCGGTATTTGTATATTGTGGGGTCACCAGTCCGGTATTTGTATATTGTGGGGTCACCAGTCCGGTATTTATATATTGTGGGGTCACCAGTCCGGTATTTGTATATTGTGGGGTCACCAGTCCGGTATTTATATATTGTGGGGTCACCAGTCCGGTATTTATATATTGTGGGGTCACCAGTCCGGTATTTGTATATTGTGGGGTCACCAGTCCGGTATTTCTATATTGTGGGGTCACCAGTCCGGTATTTATATATTGTGGGGTCACCAGTCCGGTATTTATATATTGTGGGGTCACCAGTCTGGTATTTATATATTGTGGGGTCACCAGTCCGGTATTTGTATATTGTGGGGTCACCAGTCCGGTATTTGTATATTGTGGGGTCACCAGTCCGGTATTTATATATTGTGGGGTCACCAGTCCGGTATTTGTATATTGTGGGGTCACCAGTCCGGTATTTATACAATGAAATCATATCCCCTCTCAAGCGTCTCTTCTCCAGAGAGAATAAGTTCAGAGCTCACAACCTTTCCTCATAACTAAGATCCTCCAGACCCTTTATTAGCTTTGTTGCCCTTCTTTGTAGTCGCTCCATTTCCAGTACATCCTTCCTGAGGACTGGTGCCCAGAACTGGACAGCATACTCCAGGTGCGGCCGGACCAGAGTCTTGTAGAGGGGGAGAATTATCGTTTTATCCCTGGAGTTGATCCCTTTTAATGCCAATATTCTGTTTGCTTTGTTAGCAGCAGCTTGGCATTGCATGTCATTGCTGAGCCTATCATCTACTAGGACCCCCAGGTCCTTTTCCATCCTAGATCCCCCCAGAGGTTCTCCCCCCAGTCTATAGATTGACTTCAGATTTTTACCACCCAAATGCATTATTTTACATTTTTCTACATTGAACCTCATTTGCCATGTAGTCACCCCTCCCCCATTCATTTGTTCAGGTCTTTTTGCAAGATTTCCACATCCTGCGGAGAAGTTATTGCCCTGCTTAGCTTAGTATCATCTGCAAATACAGAGATTGAACTGTTTATCCCATCCTCCAGGTCATTTATGAACAAATTAAATAGGATTGGTCCCAGCACAGAACCCTGGGGAACCCCACTACCCACCCCTGACCATTCTGAGTACTCCCCATTTATCACCACCCTCTGAACTCGCCCTTGTAGCCAGTTTTCAATCCATGTACTCACCCTATGGTCCATGCCAACGCACCTTATTTTGTACAGTAAACGTTTATGGGGAACTGTGTCAAATGCTTTTGTAAAATCCAGATACACCACGTCTACGGGCCTTCCTTTATCTAGATGGCAACTCACCTCCTCATAGAAGGTTAATAGATTGGTTTGGTGAGAACGATTCTTCATGAATCCATGCTGATTACTGCTAATGATATCATTCTTATTACTCGTCTCGGATTCTTTTCTCCTGCTTTGGGAACTTCTTCACTGAAAAGTTTTTTTATCTCTTTGCTGATTTTTTTTCTCCCACATTTTTTGATTCTCATTTCTTCTTTTGTTTCAGCAAAAGGAAGTTTGGTGTTTATCGCAGCCGTCGGGCGTACCGACCGGACCGGCCGACTTCCTCAGTCCCAGCAGCTGTAAGTCTCCCGATTTCTTCCCCTTTCATGTCTGTTGTGGGTTTGTATTTCCTCCTAATCTGTGCGCTTCAAAATCAAAAGTCTCATAAAATTACTAAAAAATGGTCAACTCCGAAGATTTCCTGGAAAGAGTTCAAATTATTGTCAGATTTTACTTCTTTCCCATTGAAGAGATTTCCGGACAAGAAGAGGGGGAGGGGCACATCACTGGGATAGGAAGGCAGATATAGCAATAAAAATCATCAAACATTTGTAACCTTTATCCTCTCTACTAGTAATAATGTGTCCATATGGGGGAGATTTCCCATCACTTCCTCTCCTGACAGAACGTCTGGGCAGATCTCCCCAATGGGGACAACTATAAACACTTCACAGAGGATCGAGCCCAGGGGTGCCCAACTGCTGGCCACACGTGACCCACGGAGTCCTCTGATGTGACCCTACGGAGTCCTCTGATGTGACCCCACGGAGTCCTCTGATGTGACCCCACGGAGTCCTCTGATGTGACCCTACGGAGTCCTCTGATGTGACCCTACAGAGTCCTCTGATGTGACCCTACGGAGTCCTCTGATGTGACCCTACGGAGTCCTGATGTGACCCTACGGAGTCCTCTGATGTGACCCTACGGAGTCCTCTGATGTGACCCTACGGAGTCCTCTGATGTGACCCTACGGAGTCCTCTGATGTGACCCTACGGAGTCCTCTGATGTGACCCTACGGAGTCCTCTGATGTGACCCCACGGAGTCCTCTGATGTGACCCCACGGAGTCCTCTGATGTGACCCTACGGAGTCCTCTGATGTGACCTTACGGAGTCCTCTGATGTGACCTTACGGAGTCCTCTGATGTGACCCCACGGAGTCCTCTGATGTGGCCCCACGGAGTCCTCTGATGTGGCCCCACGGAGTCCTCTGATGTGGCCCCACGGAGTCCTCTGATGTGGCCCCACGGAGTCCTCTGATGTGGCCCCACGGAGTCCTCTGATGTGGCCCCACGGAGTCCTCTGATGTGGCCCCACGGAGTCCTCTGATGTGGCCCCACGGAGTCCTCTGATGTGGCCCCACGGAGTCCTCTGATGTGGCCCCAGGGAGTCCTCTGATGTGACCCTACGGAGTCCTCTGATGTGGCCCTACGGAGTCCTCTGATGTGGCCCTACGGAGTCCTCTGATGTGACCCTACGGAGTCCTCTGATGTGACCCTACGGAGTCCTCTGATGTGACCCTACGGAGTCCTCTGATGTGACCCTACGGAGTCCTCTGATGTGGCCCTACGGAGTCCTCTGATGTGGCCCTACGGAGTCCTCTGATGTGACCCCACGGAGTCCTCTGATGTGACCCCACAGAGTCCTCTGATGTGACCCTATGGAGTACTCTGATGTGACCCCACGGAGTCCTCTGATGTGGCCCTACGGAGTCCTCTGATGTGACCCTACGGAGTCCTCTGATGTGACCCTACGGAGTCCTCTGATGTGACCCTACGGAGTCCTCTGATGTGACCCTACGGAGTCCTCTGATGTGACCCTACGGAGTCCTCTGATGTGACCCTACGGAGTCCTCTGATGTGACCCTACGGAGTCCTCTGATGTGACCCTACGGAGTCCTCTGATGTGACCCTACGGAGTCCTCTGATGTGACCCCACGGAGTCCTCTGATGTGGCCCTACGGAGTCCTCTGATGTGACCCTACGGAGTCCTCTGATGTGACCCTACGGAGTCCTCTGATGTGACCCCACGGAGTCCTCTGATGTGACCCTACGGAGTCCTCTGATGTGACCCTACGGAGTCCTCTGATGTGACCCTACGGAGTCCTCTGATGTGACCCTACGGAGTCCTCTGATGTGACCTTACGGAGTCCTCTGATGTGGCCCCACGGAGTCCTCTGATGTGGCCCCACGGAGTCCTCTGATGTGGCCCCACGGAGTCCTCTGATGTGGCCCCACGGAGTCCTCTGATGTGGCCCCACGGAGTCCTCTGATGTGGCCCCACGGAGTCCTCTGGCCCACGACTTCCTTCCCTGGGATGGCGGGTCAGAAAGCTCAGATCGCAGGTTCCTGACACCCCAGAGCATCGGTGTTGTGAACGGAGGCGATGTTGGAGGCTGGGGAGGAAGCAGAGCCATATAAGAGGACTCTTCCTGTATGGCGCCACCTCCTGTCACAGGATACCAAATGCACCCCACCCGGGACAGCAACATCCGGTGATACCGGCAGCAAGGAAGATTCCTGAATGGAGGATTATTAGTAAAGGTCAGTTTATAATCTAAAATCACAATATGTGTGTAATATATAAATATATAATATAGGCGTATCTCTGCTGCACTGGTTACTGGGCGACTTTCAAACTCATCCACAGGTGCAGCGCAGTGTACTGACCCATAGACTTCTCTTATTACCTGTACTGACCCATAGACTTCTCTTATTACCTGTACTGACCCATAGACTTCTCTTATTACCTGTACTGACCCATAGACTTCTCTTATTACCTGTACTGACCCATAGACTTCTCTTATTACCTGTACTGACCCATAGACTTCTCTTATTACCTGTACTGACCCATAGACTTCTCTTATTACCTATACTGACCCATAGACTTCTCTTATTACCTGTACTGACCCATAGACTTCTCTTATTACCTGTACTGACCCATAGACTTCTGTTATTACCTGTACTGACCCATAGACTTCTGTTATTACCTGTACTGACCCATAGACTTCTCTTATTACCTGTACTGACCCATAGACTTCTCTTATTACCTGCACTGACCCATAGACTTCTCTTATTACCTGTACTGACTCATAGACTATAATAGAAGTCTATGGTAAAGTGCAGCACACCTGCAGGATATAATAGAAGTCTATGGTAAAGTGCAGCACACCTGTAGGATATAATAGAAGTCTATGGTAAGGTGCAGCACACCTGTAGGGTATAATAGAAGTCTATGGTAAGGTGCAGCACACCTGTAGGGTATAATAGAAGTCTATGGTAAAGTGCAGCACACCTGTAGGATATAATAGAAGTCTATAGTAAGGTGCAGCACACCTGTAGGATATAATAGAAGTCTATGGTAAAGTGCAGCACACCTGTAGGATATAATAGAGGTCTATGGTAAAGTGCAGCACACCTGTAGGATATAATAGAGGTCTATGGTAAGGTGCAGCGCACCTGTAGGACATAATAGAAGTCTATGGTAAGGTGCAGCACACCTGTAGGATATAATAGAAGTCTATGGTAAGGTGCAGCACACCTGAAGGGTATAATAGAAGTCTATGGTAAAGTGCAGCACACCTGTAGGATATAATAGAGGTCTATGGTAAAGTGCAGCACACCTGAAGGATATAATAGAAGTCTATAGTAAGGTGCAGCACACCTGAAGGATATAATAGAGGTCTATGGTAAAGTGCAGCACACCTGTAGGATATAATAGAGGTCTATGGTAAAGTGCAGCACACCTGAAGGATATAATAGAAGTCTATAGTAAGGTGCAGCACACCTGTAGGATATAATAGAAGTCTATGGTAAGGTGCAGCACACCTGTAGGGTATAATAGAAGTCTATGGTAAAGTGCAGCACACCTGTAGGATATAATAGAGGTCTATGGTAAAGTGCAGCACACCTGTAGGATATAATAGAAGTCTATGGTAAGGTGCAGCACACCTGTAGGATATAATAGAAGTCTATGGTAAGGTGCAGCACACCTGTAGGATATAATAGAAGTCTATGGTAAGGTGCAGCACACCTGAAGGCGGACATGGTGTCGGTAAACTGCAGCGCATGGCTGTAAAATCAGCCTTCAGCCCCTTTCACATGATTGGTCAGATCAGCTTCCATTTTTCAGGTGGACCCAAATCTGACCCTCCATTCACCTCTATGGAGTGGGAGATGTAAATGGACTTGTGTCCCTTTTTTATACCCACCTACCTCCAATTCAATCCGCTAAAAAAACAGAAGGGGATTCGTCCCCTTCCGCCTGGGCCGATCGGATCGGAGGGCCCATAGAGTAGATCGTGCTGTGCAAATGCAGAGGGGACACGACCCGCCATCCTCCGCGCTCCGCTCATTGGGACCCTCGCTCTTCAGAGGGTTGGGCACCCCTGGATTAGTCCTTCCCTACAAAGTGGAGTTGGGCTTTAATTACACAATTGTTCGTTCGATGTGGACATTCTGAAGATGTTCTATTTAGTCATCTATCCAGCTATAAGGAATGACAATCCGGTATAATGATCTGGGTGGGGTAGTAGTAGAGTGTAGAGTTGTGTAGTAGTACAGAGTGTGTAGTAGTAGAGTTGTGTAGTAATCTCGGTGGTATAGTAGTAGAGTGTATTGTATTATTAGTAGTAGTAGTAGTACAATGTATGGTGATTTGGGTGGTATAGTAGTAGAGTGGTATAGTAGTAGAATGTATAGTAGTAGAGTGGTATAGTAGTACTAATAGTAGAGTTGTGTAGTAATGTATGGTGATTTGGATGGTGTAATGTATGGTGATTTGGGTGGTGTAGTAGTACAGAGTGGTATAGTAGTAGAATGTATAGTAGTAGAGTGGTATAGTAGTACTAATAGTAGAGTTGTGTAGTAGTAGTAGAATGTATGGTGATTTGGATGGTGTAGTAGTAGTAGAGTGTATAGTAGTAGCAGTAGTAGTAGTAGTAGTAGAATGTATGGTGATTTGGGTGTATAGTAGTAGTAGAGTGGCATAGTAGTACAATGTATAGTAGTAGAATGTATGGTGATTTGGGTGGTGTAGTAGTAGTAATAGTAGATTTGTGTAGTAGTAGAATGTATGGTGATTTGGGTGGTGTAGTAGTAGTAGAGTGTATAGTAGTACAGAGTGTATAGTAGTAGTACAATGTATGGTGATTTGGGTGGTATAGTAGTAGTAATAGTAGATTTGTGTAGTAGTAGAATGTATGGTGATTTGGGTGGTGTAGTAGTAGTAGAGTGTGTAGTAGTAGTAGTAGTAGAGTGGTAAAGTAGTACAATGTATAGTAGTAGAATGTATGGTGATTTGGGTGTATAGTAGTAGTAGTAGAGTTGTATAGTAGTAGAATGTATGGTGATTTGAGTGTGTAGTATAGTAGTGGTAGATTTGTGTAGTAGTACAATGTATAGTGATTTGGGTGGAATATTTTGCGTTCTTCTCTAATGCGGTTCTGATTGGATTGCAGTCACCTCCGGGGATAATCCCGTATTCAGAATGCTGTATGAGAGAAATCCCGCCCACTGCGTGTTTGAGAGGCGATTGGAAGTCAGCACCCGACCTCTGAACATCATCTACAACCCTCAGGCCATAACCAAGGTGGCCGACTTCTTCTACAAGGGCAAAGTTCACAGCTCAGGTAATGGTTGACGTCCCCCCCCGATCTCCCCCATCAATCCCTCCATAGACATTTCTTCTGAATGGAAAGTTGTCACCTAAACACTACATACAACCCAACACCTTCATAAGACACAATGATGTGCTCAACAAGGGGCTTCAGGACCCCAAAGACAGCGCTGTGCTTTTAGAATGAATGAGGGGGGTGAGCCAAGAGGGGTGCCCAGTCATGTGACCTGTCCTTCAAGCAATATTCCTCCAATACTATTGGCTGTTGGGTATGACCCTAAGAAAGGGATATTGTATTGATATCAGATTGAGAGGCAGATGTCCTTCATGAAGGGGGCGCTGTTGGACCCCCAAAACGCATTCGCTACTTTTTGTTATGTCCCCTGGAATAAAGTTTTTTGTCTGGACCTCTTAGAGGAAGTCTGGCTCTTCAGTTTTCATGTTTGGTTACATTACAAGCCAAGAAGACCTCGGAGATCCTCGGGGGCGTAGAAGCCGGGAACCAGATCACCTCCATCACCTCCATCAACATCAATACTTTAGGTGAGCAATTCCAGTGAGATCACCCTACAGGTCCAACGATCGTTTTCCACTTTCCTCCACCCTTCCCCAGGTGGGGTTGTCATTTTAGAGCCCAAAAAATGCCGGCCAACCCTTTCGCTGCCAGGTCTGTATGTCATATGGACCTGACGGGGGGGGTTCACACATAACCCAAATCTTCCCCTCTGCTCCTCCCAAGACCTCCTGCTCTCTAGATCCCTCGTCTCCTCCCACACTCACCTCCAGGACTTCTCCAGAGCCTCTCCCATCCTCTGGAACTCTCTGCCCCAGTATATCCGATCAGCCCCTAACCTGTCCACCTTCAGGACTTCTCCAGAGCCTCTCCCATCCTCTGGAACTCCCTGCCCCGGTATATCTGATCAGCCCCTACCCTGTCCACCTTCAGGACTTCTCCAGAGCCTCTCCCATCCTCTGGAACTCCCTACCCCGGTATATCCGATCAGCCCCTAACCTGTCCACCTCCAGGACTTCTCCAGAGCCTCTCCCATCCTCTGGAACTCCCTACCCCGGTATATCCGATCAGCCCCTAACCTGTCCACCTCCAGGACTTCTCCAGAGCCTCTCCCATCCTCTGGAACTCCCTACCCCGGTATGTAAAGTCAGCCCCCAACCTGTCCACCCTCAGGACTTCTCCAGAGCCTCTCCCATCCTCTGGAACTCCCTACCCCGGTATGTAAAGTCAGCCCCTAAGCCGTCCACCTTTAGGAGATCTCTGAAAACTCATTTATTCAGGGAAGCCTACCCAACCCCCACCTAAGAACTGTCTCTGAGCCACCTCCATCAGACCATCCCCACAGCTCTTACCTTTCGTACCACCTCCCCCCTCCTTTTAGAATGTAAGCTCTATGAGCCAGGCCCCCCTGTCCCTTCTGTATTGAACTGTAATTGTGCCGTCCCCTCCCCCCCTCTACATTGTAAAGAGCTTTGCAAACTGTTGGCGCCATATAAATCCTCTATAATAATAATAATAATAATAATAATAATAATAATAATCTGGTGACTGCAGCCCCCCCCCCCCCCCCCGGCAATGTGTGTAAAACTGACAATCGGAGACATTCAGGCCCCCCCCCCCCCGGTACTGGTGCCCCCGCCATGTATTCTGGGCTCCGATTGGCCATCTGCGGGCCCAGGACCAGCATGGCAGGTGCCAGTAAGTGGTGGGGGGGTGGGGAGGAGAGCAGAAACCCCCCCCCCATCTTCCTGTGACCCGGAATAGGACGGGTATGACATCACTTCCGGGTCATCCTCTCAGTGTCCTCCACTAGCCAGGAAGGGATGGAATACACTGCGATGTACAATGACCCCGAATGTCTCAATAAAGAGAACCTGTCTCCAAAAATCATCACATGGACGACTTTTTGTCCCCTATATGGAAAAAAAAAAAAGTTAGTTACACCCAAACACATAAAATCCCCCCCCCCCCCCAAAAAAAAAACATTTTGAGTCTCCCCCCCCCCCATACATACAAAGTAAACACAAAAGTTGGGGGGGGGGCACCTACACATAAAAACGTTGATTGCAATACACGTGTTACATATTGCTGCGCATGCCGGAGTGAGAGCGATAATTCTGCACCAGACCTCCCCCATAACACTAAACTCACACCCATAGGGGGCGTTTGAAGCATCGCCTGTAGAAAATATTGTTTTTCGCCGTTTCAGAGGCGCAGACAGATTTTAGGGTATCCATTTACTCTGTGCAAACTCAACTTTTATATTTTACTAAATGTGAGTAGTTTTTTTGCATTTGTATCCCCTAAAATCAATTTAAATGTTTTTTTTTTTTTTTTTACTGAAATTTTGTGTTTCCCAGACCTTTGCAGTAATATCAAGTAACATAAATTGGAGCTACCACTATTTTATTCTCTAGGGGTCTCTGCTTTCAGAAAATATATCATGTTTTTTGGGGGTTTTATGTCATCTTCAGGCTGAAAATTATTTTTTGAACGTGTGCAAAAAAGGCAAAAACGGCTCTGGAAAGGGTTCAATAATCTCTCTTCACATTTATGGATCCATTTTGTAGCTGGAGATTGAAGCCGATCTCTGGTGTCACGCCTGGTGTCCGATCTCTGGTGTCACGCCTGGTGTCCGATCTCTGGTGTCTCATGCCTGGTGTCTCGTGTCTGGTGTCTGGTGTCTGGTGTCTGGTGTCTGGTGTCTGGTGTCTGGTGTCTGGTGTCTGGTGTCTCGTGTCTGGTGTCTTGTGTCTGGTGTCTTGTCTGGTGTCTTGTGTCTTGTGTCTGGTGTCTCATGTCTGGTGTCTCCTGTCTTGTGTCTCGTGTCTGGTGTCTTGCCTGGTGTCTTGCCTGGTGTCTTGTCTGGTGTCTCGTGTCTGGTGTCTCGTGTCTGGTGTCTCGTGTCTGGTGTCTCGTGTCTGGTGTCTCGTGTCTGGTGTCTTGTCTGGTGTCTTGTGTCTTGTGTCTGGTGTCTCATGTCTGGTGTCTCCTGTCTTGTGTCTCGTGTCTGGTGTCTTGCCTGGTGTCTTGCCTGGTGTCTTGTCTGGTGTCTCGTGTCTGGTGTCTCGTGTCTGGTGTCTCGTGTCTGGTGTCTCGTGTCTGGTGTCTTGTCTGGTGTCTTGTGTCTTGTGTCTGGTGTCTCATGTCTGGTGTCTCCTGTCTTGTGTCTCGTGTCTGGTGTCTTGCCTGGTGTCTTGCCTGGTGTCTTGTCTGGTGTCTCGTGTCTGGTGTCTCGTGTCTGGTGTCTCGTGTCTGGTGTCTCGTGTCTGGTGTCTTGTCTGGTGTCTTGTGTCTTGTGTCTGGTGTCTCATGTCTGGTGTCTCCTGTCTTGTGTCTCGTGTCTGGTGTCTTGCCTGGTGTCTTGCCTGGTGTCTTGTCTGGTGTCTCGTGTCTGGTGTCTCGTGTCTGGTGTCTCGTGTCTGGTGTCTCGTGTCTGGTGTCTTGTCTGGTGTCTTGTGTCTTGTGTCTGGTGTCTCATGTCTGGTGTCTCCTGTCTTGTGTCTCGTGTCTGGTGTCTTGCCTGGTGTCTTGCCTGGTGTCTTGTCTGGTGTCTGGTGTCTCGTGCCTGGTGTCTTGTGTCTGGTGTCTTGTGTCTCGTGTCTGGTGTCTCGTGCCTGGTGTCCTGTGCCTGGTGTCCTGTGCCTGGTGTCTTGTGTCTGGTGTCTGGTGTCTCATGTCTGGTGTCTCGTGTCTTGTGTCTGGTGTCTTGTGTCTGGTGTCTTGTGTCTGGTGTCTGGTGTCTCGTGTCTGGTGTCTCATGTCTGGTGTCTCGTGTCTGGTGTCTCGTGTCTTGTGTCTGGTGTCTTGTGCCTGGTGTCTTGTGTCTTGTGTCTGGTGTCTGGTGTCTTGTGCCTGGTGTCCTGTGCCTGGTGTCTCGTGCCTGGTGTCTCGTGCCTGGTGTCTCGTGCCTGGTGTCTTGTGTCTGGTGTCTTGTGTCTGGTGTCTGGTGTCTGGTGTCTTGTCTGGTGTCTTGTGTCTGGTGTCTCATGTCTGGTGTCTCCTGTCTTGTGTCTCGTGTCTGGTGTCTTGCCTGGTGTCTTGCCTGGTGTCTTGTCTGGTGTCTGGTGTCTCGTGCCTGGTGTCTTGTGTCTGGTGTCTTGTGTCTCGTGTCTGGTGTCTCGTGCCTGGTGTCCTGTGCCTGGTGTCCTGTGCCTGGTGTCTTGTGTCTGGTGTCTCATGTCTGGTGTCTCGTGTCTTGTGTCTGGTGTCTTGTGTCTGGTGTCTTGTGTCTTGTGTCTGGTGTCTCGTGTCTGGTGTCTCGTGTCTTGTGTCTGGTGTCTTGTGTCTGGTGTCTTGTGTCTGGTGTCTTGTGTCTGGTGTCTCGTGTCTGGTGTCTTGTCTGGTGTCTTGTGTCTTGTGTCTGGTGTCTCATGTCTGGTGTCTCCTGTCTTGTGTCTGGTGTCTTGCCTGGTGTCTTGCCTGGTGTCTTGTCTGGTGTCTGGTGTCTCGTGCCTGGTGTCTTGTGTCTGGTGTCTTGTGTCTCGTGTCTGGTGTCTCGTGCCTGGTGTCCTGTGCCTGGTGTCCTGTGCCTGGTGTCCTGTGCCTGGTGTCTTGTGTCTGGTGTCTCATGTCTGGTGTCTCGTGTCTTGTGTCTGGTGTCTTGTGTCTGGTGTCTTGTGTCTCATGTCTGGTGTCTCATGTCTGGTGTCTCATGTCTGGTGTCTCGTGTCTTGTGTCTGGTGTCTTGTGCCTGGTGTCTTGTGTCTTGTGTCTGGTGTCTGGTGTCTGGTGTCTGGTGTCTGGTGTCTGGTGTCTTGTGCCTGGTGTCCTGTGCCTGGTGTCTCGTGCCTGGTGTCTCGTGCCTGGTGTCTCGTGCCTGGTGTCTCGTGTCTGGTGTCTTGTGTCTGGTGTCTTGTGTCTGGGGTGTCTTGTGTCTGGTGTCTCGTGTCTGGTGTCTCGTGTCTGGTGTCTCGTGTCTGGTGTCTCGTGCCTGGTGTCTCGTGCCTGGTGTCTCGTGTCTGGTGTCTTGTGTCTGGTGTCTTGTGTCTGGTGTCTGGTGTCTCGTGTCTGGTGTCTTGTGTCTGGTGTCTCGTGTCTGGTGTCTCGTGTCTGGTGTCTCGTGCCTGGTGTCCTGTGCCTGGTGTCCTGTGCCTGGTGTCCTGTGCCTGGTGTCCTGTGCCTGGTGTCTTGTGTCTGGTGTCTTGTGCCTGGTGTCCTGTGCCTGGTGTCTCGTGTCTGGTGTCTCGTGTCTGGTGTCTCGTGTCTGGTGTCTCGTGTCTGGTGTCTCGTGTCTGGTGTCTCGTGTCTGGTGTCCTGTGCCTGGTGTCTTGTGCCTTGTGTCTGGTGTCATGTCTGGTGTCGTGTCTGGTGTTGTGTTTGGTGTCTTGTGTCTGGTGTCTTGTCTGGTGTCTTGTGTCTGGTGTCTTGTGTCTGGTGTCTCGTGTCTGGTGTCTTGTGTCTGGTGTCTCGTGTCTGGTGTCTCGTGCCTGGTGTCTCGTGTCTGGTGTCTCGGTGTCTTGTGTCTGGTGTCTTGTCTGGTGTCTTGTCTGGTGTCTTGTCTGGTGTCTTGTCTGGTGTCTTGTCTGGTGTCTTGTCTTGTGTCTGGTGTCTTGTGTCTGGTGTCTTGTCTGGTGTCTTGTGTCTGGTGTCTTGTGTCTGGTGTCTTGTCTGGTGTCTTGTCTGGTGTCTTGTGTCTGGTGTCTTGTCTGGTGTCTTGTGCCTGGTCTCTGGTGTCTGGTGTCTTGTGTCTGGTGTCTTGTCTGGTGTCTTGTGCCTGGTCTCTGGTGTCTTGCCTGGTGTCTTGTGCCTGGTGTCTTGTCTAGTGTCACTTCTGGTGTCTGGTGTCTTGTGTCTGGTGTCACTTCTGGTGTCTGGTGTCTGGTGTCACTTCTGGTGTCTTGTGCCTGGTGTCTTGTCTGGTGTCTTGTGTCTGGTGTCTCATGCCTGGTGTCGTGTGTCTGGTGACTTGTGTCTGGTGTCTTGTCTGGTGTCTCATGCCTGGTGTCTGGTGTCTTGTGTCTGGTGTCACTTCTGGTGTCTGGTGTCTGGTGTCACTTCTGGTGTCTTGTGCCTGGTGTCTTGTCTGGTGTCTTGTGTCTGGTGTCTCATGCCTGGTGTCGTGTGTCTGGTGACTTGTGTCTGGTGTCTTGTCTGGTGTCTCATGCCTGGTGTCTGGTGTCTTGTGTCTGGTGTCACTTCTGGTGTCTGGTGTCACTTCTGGTGTCTTGTGCCTGGTGTCTTGTCTGGTGTCTTGTGTCTGGTGTCTCATGCCTGGTGTCGTGTGTCTGGTGACTTGTGTCTGGTGTCTTGTCTGGTGTCTCATGCCTGGTGTCTGGTGTCTTGTCTGGTGTCTTGTCTGGTGTCACTTCTGGTGTCGGAAGCATGTTGGGACTTCCTGTAGATATTTTCAGCATGACGGGTCCTCTTTGTTGTGCATTCTCTGTGTTCTCCATCCAAATATCATCCCTTCTTCCTCCTCCTGCAGGATTCGGGTACCAATCAGAGTTGGAGCTGAGAGTGGCAGAAGCTGCGAGAAGACAATACAACAAACTGAAAATTCAGACCAAGGCTGAAATCCGGCAAACAATCGATCGGTTATTGGTTGGAGAGTTCATTGTGAGTTTGTCTGGAAGAGCTGACTATTGTGTGTCCTAGATAATTTGTGAGAATTTAGACACTGATCAGCCGGTCTCATGTCCAAAGTATCAAGGAGCTGATTGATCGTATTGATTTGTCTTAAAGGAGAAGTACGGGAAAAGCTCATTTGGCTGAGGATCGCAGGAGTGACGTTCGTTCTGCATTCCTGTGACCCGTTTTCAGCTGACGGCGGGACAAAGATCACCGTCTGCTGACGTCACTCAGCCACTCTAGGTTCTAGAAAGATCCCAAGCACGTGGTGGGTATCTGCCCAGACCGGTACCCGGCCGGTTTTCAGGTGGTCGGCACATTTATAGAGCAGCGATTGGTGGTTTTTATACTGTCAGCACAATGCAGAGAGGTATGAAAACCATGCGTGTTCCACCTGTACACAAAAACACACGTGTTCTACCTGTGCACAACAACACACGTGTTCTACCGGTGCACAACAACACACGTGTTCTACCGGTGCACAACAACGTGCGTGTTCTACCGGTGCACAACAACGCGCGTGTTCTACCGGTGCACAACAACGTGCGTGTTCTACCGGTGCACAACAACGCGCGTGTTCTACCGGTGCACAACAACGTGCGTGTTCTACCGGTGCACAACAACGTGCGTGTTCTACCGGTGCACAACAACGTGCGTGTTCTACCGGTGCACAACAACGTGCGTGTTCTACCGGTGCACAACAACGTGCGTGTTCTACCGGTGCACAACAACGCGCGTGTTCTACCGGTGCACAACAACGTGCGTGTTCTACCGGTGCACAACAACGTGCGTGTTCTACCGGTGCACAACAACGTGCGTGTTCTACCGGTGCACAACAACGTGCGTGTTCTACCGGTGCACAACAACGTGCGTGTTCTACCGGTGCACAACAACACGCGTGTTCTACCGGTGCACAACAACACGCGTGTTCTACCGGCGCACAACAACGTGCGTGTTCTACCGGCGCACAACAACGTGCGTGTTCTACCGGCGCACAACAACGTGCGTGTTCTACCGGCGCACAACAACGTGCGTGTTCTACCGGTGCACAACAACACGCGTGTTCTACCGGTGCACAACAACACGCGTGTTCTACCGGTGCACAACAACGTGCGTGTTCTACCGGTGCACAACAACGTGCGTGTTCTACCGGTGCACAACAACGTGCGTGTTCTACCGGCGCACAACAACGTGCGTGTTCTACCGGTGCACAACAACGTGCGTGTTCTACCGGTGCACAACAACGCGCGTGTTCTACCGGTGCACAACAACGCGCGTGTTCTACCGGTGCACAACAACGCGCGTGTTCTACCGGTGCACAACAACGCGCGTGTTCTACCGGTGCACAACAACGCGCGTGTTCTACCGGTGCACAACAACGCGCGTGTTCTACCGGTGCACAACAACGCGCGTGTTCTACCGGTGCACAACAACGCGCGTGTTCTACCGGTGCACAACAACGCGCGTGTTCTACCGGTGCACAACAACGCGCGTGTTCTACCGGTGCACAACAACGCGCGTGTTCTACCGGTGCACAACAACGCGCGTGTTCTACCGGTGCACAACAACACGCGTTCTTTTCGCAGATGTGCTGTGATGACAATAATGCTTAATGACGCCCCAACACAAGGGGGGGAGGGGAGCTTAGATTACCCTCTGCAGATCTCAGTGAGAGCTGATTGGAGGGAAATGACTCCCCCCTCCCCCCTTCACACGGCACACAAGAACAGAGCTAAAGTGAGTTTGCTGAGAAATTGTTTGCCAAAAACAAAGTAATAAAGTACCATGTGATTTGATGGAAAAAACAAAACCAGGGTCACGCCGTTCTTTGGTGTGATTTGGAATGAGCCGCGGTACCGCGACATACGGCTATGTGTGTAACGCCGCGCGGCGGAGCGTGTTGGCGCGGTGCACAGATGAAAACCCGGCCTTAGAATCCGCGCTTTGTGTCTACATTACGGGCCTCGCAGGCTGCCAATCTTCTCCTCTCATTGAAAATCACATTGCCTGCGAATTTCTTTACAATACTCATAGATACAGAGATGAGTGAGGGGCTGCTGGTAGGATTTGTTCTGCTTGCTCAGGATAGGCCGATACTTTAGTCAGTGTGATCTGAGAAAAGGTTTATTTTCAACTGGCAAACCGAATGAATAAATCGTTTAGTTATTGATGTTTTTTTAACCTCCTGTACAGGAGAACAGCAGGCGCTGGACGATCCGTCTGGATATTTCCGCTCCTCAGGTGATCTTTCCGGATGATTTCGTGTGCCAGGATCCGGTGTTAGTGGTGGTGGATCTTGGAAGAATCCTGCTGACCAATTCTCACGGTATGGACCTGTATGTACTTTGTGGTAGAAGGACTGATATCTGCATATACTCTGTGTGTGGACGCCATTAGAGACAATGGGGGTTCCCATATATATACTCCAGTATAAGCCGAGTTTTTCAGCACATTTTTCTTGTGCTGAAAATTTCCCCCTCGGCTTATAATCGAGTCAATCACTGTTCTGCAGCAGAGAATGACATTTTCTCAACCGATTTTGGGGCCCCGTATCTCGAGGCCACTTGGTGCTAGGAATTTAAGTGGATATGTTGTAGTGCTAGTTCCACTGGGTTTGCACTAAATTTGTGGTTCCTAGCACTAAGTGGCCCTGAGATACGGGGCCCCAAAGTCGGCCAACTGTGTCCATCTGCAGCAATGTAATTTCGGGACCCTTTGGGTTCAGAGACCCCAAATTTTGGCTGCAGCTCAGGGGGCATCTAGGACCCCTTAACTACCGAGTTTGAAGTTGGGGGAACCTATGGCTGCAAATGGGCACAGTGAGGCTGCAAATGGGCATTGTTGACCCTCTTTTCCACACACAGTAGCTGCACATTTCTCACCCTAGGCTTATACTCGAGTCAATAAGTTTTTCCAGTTTTTTGTGGTAAAATGAGGTGCCTCGGCTTATATTCGGGTGGGCTTATACTCCAGTATATACAGTATTTACTAAAGCTGGAGTGTGCAAAGTCTGGTGCACTTCTGTAGAGAAACCAATCGGCTTCCAGGTTTTATTGCCAAAGCTCAATTGAAGAAGCTGAAAAAAGCCCCCGGTCCGCTCGCACATAGACACAAATCTAAACTCACACGTGGGGCCGGAACAGTGATTGAACCATACAGGAGGTGTGGCTACGAATGTCGGATCGAACGTCTAGGGCCATAATTCACCATTCACTCTGATCTGATAACCTGTAAAGGGTCCCCTTGGGACTGGGGGATGGGTTTAGGTTCCATATTTTGCACATGGCTGTGAAATGGTGACAATTTTAAATCTCGTGTTTGGTATCAATTTACTCAACACAACATTATCTGTAATATTTTACCCAAAAATTGGGTATTCTATCTGGGAAAATTTGCATTTGTAAAGGACACATAAGGTTTCACAACAGCCACCATTTTATTTTCCATGGCCTTCGCTTCAGGTAACATATCATGTTTTTGGGTCATTTTCTAGCAAAAAATGCTGATTTTTATTGTGTGAAAAAAGTAATAAAATTGGGGCAGACAGGAAATGGTTAAAGATGTTTTTAAAGCCCAAATCTGGGCAGACCAAGTTTTCCCCACACGGTAATGCTGTGCCCACAGTGAATGGGGTGACTGCTCTTTTTTTATCTAGGGAATTGGAGAACAGAGATAGATAGATAGATAGATAGATAGAGATATATTATATATTTTATATATATATATATATATATATATATATATATATATATATCTCTATCTATATATATATATATATATATATATATATATATATATATATATATATATATATATTTGGGTTTATTTACTAAAGCTGGAGAGGGCAAAATTAGTCCCACTTCTGCAGAGAAACCAATCAGCTTCTAACCTCGGATTGTTCAATTCCTTGCCAATAAAACCTGGAAGCCGATTGGTTTCTCTGCAAAGTGTGACTAATTTCGCCCTCTCTAACTTTAGTAAAGAAACCCCATAATTACCTTATCCTACCCCCACCGATCCCTCCCCCGTGGTCCTGTGCGGTGGGCTGCTCCTGACCTCATCATGCCCATAGACCCGCTCTGTACATGGAGACGTCCGGAACAATCCACTGCTCGGTCATGGGAGAGTTTGCCAGTGGAGTGGAGGATCGGGTGAGTACAAGCTGTCTCCTCCCCCCTGGATAAAATGAGCAGTTGACCTGTGCAGTGGCGCTGTGCCTGCAATCTTCTTCTTTTTTGCCCGGAGTTGGGTTTTAACAATGGAGAATACTTCATCTTATTCCTCATTTTTCTTTTCTCAGCAGATCAAGGTAAACAGAAGGCCACAGATCAATTATCTACAGAAATAAATGATTTAAGTGATGAAGAATACAAAACTCCTCTTGCAACCCCAACAAGCAGCCCTCCCCCCGAAGCTGAGGGCAAAGCGGGGTCCGACACCACCAGCTACAGCGGGACAGAGCTGAGTGAGGAGCAGCTGGAGGCCTACCTGCTGAGCGATAAAATGTATGAGAAATACTCGCTGTCATGCAAAGATTTGCAGATCATGGTTGGACATGTGAAGGACAACTGGAAGCATCTCCAGGACAATGAAGTCGGCCCGACTCATGTGGTAGAAAAGTTCAATGTCCACCTACAGTTGGAACGTCGATTGATTTACACGTCTGATCCTCAGTATCCCGGGGCAATGCTTTCCGGCACACTACCAGATCTAAAAATTCATATCAATGAAGATAAGATCTTTGCTTTGAAAAAGTGTTTTACCAGCTTGGCAAACTCTGAAACCAAGACGTCTGATAATATGCTTCTTAGGAAAGAGAAAATATTCCTTGATACGGAAAGCAATGGAAGGATGAAGGATTCTGTGATGAATCTGACCCAAAGCATTATCACCTTGGAGCAGCACACCCGTGAGGTTCTTGTAGAGTCCAAGCTTCTGCTGGCCGAATTTAAAATCAACTATATGCAGCTTGGTGTGGAAAGCTGTGGGCGGTACATTTCCCTTCTGAAAGTGTTTGGCTGTAATGCCAATCTTGTAAAACGACCGTATGATATAGATGTGGCCCTGACTGTTCACGGTCTACTTATGGTGGACACCATGCAAACTTACGGCCCTGACTTTGATCTTCTGATGGCTTCCCACAAGAATCTTTGCCTGGACGCGCCAACTGGGAGTCTTCGTGAGAGCAGAGCCCAGTCCCCGGTATCTGACGAAGACCTTTCACCATCTGATCCGTTCACATTTAAAAACAAATGTACTTCCTTCGAAAACATGAGCCTAAAAGATCAGGAATCTCTCATCAGACTCGAATACCAGTTTGTCAGCTCCGAATGTCCTTCAATGAACTTGGACAGCTCCTTGCAAGTCATGACTGTCCAGGTCAACAATTTGGACATCATCCTTAATCCGGAAACAATGGTTGCGCTTATTGGTTTTCTTCAGAAATCTTTTCCTAGAGAGAACGATGAGGCGAGTCCTCAACCTTTGAAGGACAGTTTTGAAAGCAACTTTACAGAGCAAGAATTTTTCCAGTCAACGTACGAACAGAACACTCGGGTGGCAATTGACATTCACAGGTTAAACATCCTGCTCTTCAGGACCATTAATACCCCGGATGGAAGAAGTAGTGGAAAGAAGATCGCCACGGCCAGCATTGGTGGTACGAGGGTGAACGTCGCTCTAGGGACTAGATTTGATGTCAATGGCTCTCTCGGCTGTCTCCAACTTATAGACCTTGCCCAGGATTCCTCAAAAAACCAATATGTGATCAGCATAGGCAACACAGCTGCCTATGAAGGCCAAGGATGTGATGCCGAGGCTCTGGAGGCCATGTTTGTTAAACGAGACTCCCAATATATTCCGATGGAGGCGCTGAGTTTTACTTTTGCTGAGAAGTCCAAAGAAGAATTTGCACTTAATCTTAAAATGGCGTCTTTGCATTATAACCATTCAGCCAAGTTTTTGAAAGAGCTGACCCTATCATTGGATGAGCTGGAAGACAATTTCCGGAACATGCTAAAGACTGCAGCCTCAAAAGTCTCCTCTGTGCTGGCCACCAAAACCGCCGAGTACAGTGAGATGGTGTCGCTCTTCGAAACTCCACGCAGACATCGGGACTCTGTACAGTATGAAGCAGATGAATATGATGGGTTTATCCCCGTCAGTGCCAAGATGGATACAGTAAAACTCATTTTGAACATTAATATAGAGTCTCCGGTTGTGTCCATCCCCCGCACTCCCGGTAGCACAGAACTTCTTGTTGGACACCTCGGTCAGATATCTATTCAGAACTTTGTGTCGGATGAGGACCACTCAAGCAGTGACCGATTACACGTTGAGATCAGAGATATAAAGCTCTACTCATTAAACAGCAATGTTTTCTCTCATAAAGAATATCGGCATTCAGAATCGGAATCCTCGCGGTCCGGCTCCGCCAGTGTCAGCAGCCAGGAGGAGGCGCATTTCACTCGCCATGATTTCTTCGAGTCTTTGCAGAAGAATCAAGGTGAGTTTTATTATATTTCATATCTTCATTTCATGGCTTTGTATAAAGAGTAGTGGCAACTAGAATGCAGATCTGCTGTCTGTCAGACAGCGCAATCGGAACCCTTGCTGAGAAATTGCTGAGCTAGGAAGGTTTTTCTTTGTTACACTTTCATTGTTTTACATCATTTGTGGGGGTAAGCAAAGAGGACTGGTCTGTTCTCTATCAGGGAGCCGAAAGTCAGCAGAAAATAAATACACATACAGTACATGTCTGCATTACATGCTCATTTCCCCATATTTTATCTCTGTAAAGGTTCTCTGAGTACAGAAGAATACCCGATAATCTGTCCAAAATGCACTCAGCTCCTGAGTCCCGCTGTGAGCTAACACAGACTGAGTGGTGTCAGCCCTGCCCAGTTGTCTTTTGCCAAATTGTTCAGACCCACCTACTATCCCATCTCTAACACATAAGAGCTATTCATTCTGTAGTCCCATTCTAAGAACTTGGAGGGCTAATTACTCTCCTTGAGATAACTCAGGAGACATGTAGAGAACACAGGGCAGCTCTGATTTTCTGACACGATCGATATGCTACTGTTATTGATCAGATCTAACAAGACACAAGGAGATATATAACAGACTAAAAGAGAGCAGATAGGAGAAGTTCTTGGTTTGGGTTTACATAGACTTTGATGGATGGTGTTGAGGCTGAGACGCCCAGTCAGTGTCTTTTCCTGCACATAAAGAGAACCTGTCACAGCAGCTGTCATTTATAACCAGCAGAGCCCAAGGGAGCTCTATTTAGAGGGTTGTTCCATATTCCTGGATATGTTTGTGGTTTTCCCATTTATGACCCGCAATTGTAAAATATTGTATTTTATTATCCAGCTTTCCATATATTACACAACACGACCATACAGTTCAAAATGGAGAAGTTTAATATAGAAAGAGACTGCCAGGTGACCTTTCCATTCAATGAAGACCCTTTAGAGGTGGAAAGCATCTTAAAGATTCAGGGAAATCTGGTCAATAATGTTCAGGTAAGTCTGTTATTAATGGGGTTGTGTGGGTAAGAGGAAGTCCCTCAGTGGATTGCTAAGAGTTGGAACTCTTGCTGGAGATGGGTTCATGATTGGACCCGACCTTCACATTCATCATTGCTGGAGATGGGTTCATGATTGGACCTGACCTTCATATTCATCATTTCTGGAGATGGGTTCATGATTGGACCTGACCTTCACATTCTTCATTACTGGAGATGGGTTCATGATTGGACCTGACCTTCACATTCTTCATTGATGGAGATGGGTTCATGATTGGACCTGACCTTCACATTCTTCATTGATGGAGATGGGTTCATGATTGGACCTGACCTTCACATTCATCATTTCTGGAGATGGGTTCATGACTGGACCTGACCTTCATATTCATCATTTCTGGAGATGGGTTCATGATTGGACCTGACCTTCATATTCATCATTGCTGGAGATGGGTTCATGATTGGACCTGACCTTCACATTCTTCTTTGCTCGAGATGGGTTCATGATTGGACCCGACCTTCACATTCATCATTGCTGGAGATGGGTTCATGATTGGACCTGACCTTCACATTCATCATTGCTGGAGATGGGTTCATGAATGGACCTGACTCTCATATTCATCATTTCTGGAGATGGGTTCATGATTGGACCTGACCTTCATATTCATCATTTCTGGAGATGGGTTCATGATTGGACTTGACCTTTACTTTGTTGCTGGTGATGGGTTCATGATTAGACCTGACCTTCAAATTTTTAATTTCTGGAGATGGGTTCATCATTGGACCTGACCTTCATATTCTTAATTTCTGGAGATGGGTTCATGTGTTACTGATTGGACCTGACCTTCTTATTCTTCATGTCAGAAACCATGAAATCAGACCGAGTCAGAAGTACAGTTAAATCACACTTGTTTAATAATAAATGTAAATAGAACAAACGTAGTCAAAACATAGCCAAAGTTCGTGTGTGCTTGCTCTTGAGCCTCACTGCTGCATATATTGACACAGACAGTGGGACCTGGCCCCGCCCCCTGCTCCCTCGTCACCAGCTTTGATTGACAGCACTGGGAGCCAATGGCTCCTGATGTCCCAGCAAAGCCAGGGAGAGCTGGAAGTGATGGGAGAGAAGAGCTACAGGCTTCCACAGTGCTGGATCCAATGAGGTCTCAGGTAGGATGATATAATTCAAAATGGCACCGTGGGAGCAGGGGCACCGGCTGCACAGAGACAGCCTGGAAAAGGGTCCACAAGACAGGAAAGCAGTGTTAGACATAGGTGAGTGTGCTGGTTTAGGGGAGGGGAGAGTCCTCTTGAATCTCCGTATCTCACGGACAGCAGGAATTTTCAGTACGGCTTTGTCAGGGCTGGGCTCTTAGCAGCTCCCTTCTCTGTGCTCAGGCTGCTCAATGGCTGACCTGGTTATCATTATCTGCCCGTCGGTCACGCCTACAGCCAGCCCCTTCTGGCTATTTAAACTGCCGTGTTCATTCCTTTCCTGCCTTCGCCTAGTCAACATATCTGGAGACTCTCTGCTGTGTTCCTATGAAAGACTTTGCCCCGCTGACGTCCTTTCTGGTTCCTGATCCTATTCTTCTGCCTCCGACTACGCTGATCTCTGGTTTCCTGATTACTGGCCTGTCCGACTATCCGCTTTTGTTACCGATCCCTGGCTTATGTTTTGACCACGTTTACTGATCTGTACCATTTTTTTTTACCATTATATTAAAAGGTGTGATTTTTTTTTTTTATTGCATTTCTGTCTGTCTGATTCATGGTTCCTGACAGGCTTTTGTGTTGCGTGTTACATGTTCTGTAAGTGTTGTAGTCATTATAAATGATGTTCTTGTTTTTGCTCCCTGCAGGTGGTTCTGGCAAAGCACGTGTATGAACAAGTCCTGCAGACTCTGGACAACTTGGTCTACAGTGGAGATGTGAATAAGATGCCTTCGTCCTCCACCAGCACCTCAGGTCCCGCCACCCCTGATAAATCAGCTCCTAAAGCTGCTGAGGTTTTCATTGAGCAGAAAGAGACCCATTTGTTCAAAGCTCCTTACCTTCGCTCTGTAGCCAGCCAATCCGTGTCTACTCAGGAGGTCAAACCCTTTACTCAGATTCAGGCCAATTTCAGCATCTCTGAGCTCCAGATCCAGCTGAGCGGCGATCTCACACTCGGTTCTCAAGGTCTCGTCAGTCTGAGATTTCAAGACTTTGACATTGAATTTAATAAAGATCACCCCCACACCCTGGCCATACAGATAGCCTTACGTTCCCTTCTGATGGAAGACCTACTGGAAAAGAATCCTGACTCAAAGTACAAGAATTTGATGGTGTCACGGGGAGCTCCAAAAACATCAAGTTTGGCCCACAAGGAATATTTGTCACAGTCGTGCCCATTGGTGTCTCATGTGGAATATCCGGACATGCCACGGTCTCTTCCTTCTCATATGGAAGAAGCACCAAACGTCTTCCAGTTATATCAAAGACCAACCAGTAATTCCCGCAAGAAACCAAGGGAAGATGTTGATTCGGAGTACCCATTAACTCCCCCACCTTCCCCGACATCAGAGAGGTCCAAGCCATCCTGCCTGAAGGATGACTTTGATGACTCCTTGGTCCACATTAATGTGCTCTTGGTGGACAAAAAACACCCTGAATTTTCCTCAAAGTACAAACGCATTAATCGCAGTGTGAATGTGGATTTCAACTGCCTTGATGTGTTAATTACACTGCAGACCTGGGTCGTCATTTTAGACTTTTTTGGAATCGGGTCAACAGCTGACAATCATGCCATGAAGCCTGAGACTTTGGACAGCCGGCAGGCCATGAGATCAGAAATGAGTTCCAGCGTCAGCACTCCTGTCCAAGAACAAACTAATACCAAAATGGATCTGAAGGTAATAATAAACCCCAGAGGAACATACTGGAAGTCCACCATTAGGGAGCCAAGCGTTCCATCTCTTTTCTACTTCACTGGTTCACAGTCATGCTACTATCACCCGTGTGGCTCTGGCCTATAACTGAAATGTCACTTCCTGGTGGATGGACCCTTTGGGCTGCCTTCACATCCGTGTGGTGCACTATCACACGTTACTGCTACACATGCTCAGCTATGCATTGGGGTGCCATTTATATTGAATGCAAACCCAGCCCAGCACAAAGGCATTGCAGGGCACCACCAAGTACAGAAGGTTCTGATCTGTGGGTTGTGGTGCAGTAAGTTGAAAAAAAGATGTACTGCCAAAGTTTTTTATTTTTGTACATTGGTAGCACATTAGAAATGAATGCTTTCATTCAATTCGTATTGATGTGCGATATCCTGCATGTTAACATGTGAACGGAAACATACCACAACGCACTGCAGAGATATGAGGGGGCCTAATGTCAGCTGAGCTGTTCTGTGATTGGCTGCTATGGGTTGCTGCACACCATTACCTAAAATTACACCTTTTATAGTCTCTAACCTTCCAGTCTGAAGTATCACAGAGGAACAACACACCTCTTCTCCAGACTACAATGTACACCATAGAAATTCAATGTATTGTATGTACAGAGGTCACAGAGCCGTGTCCTGGTCTAGGTCTTTATGTCCCAAACGCATTTTATAACACCATAAAAACAAAAACGTAACATTCCAACCCGCCCAGCATCTTATACCATATTATTATTATTATTATTATACAGGATTCATATGGTGCCAACAGTTTGTACAGCACTTTACAACGCAGAGGGAGGACAGTACGATTAGAATACAGTTCAACACAGAAGGAATAGGAGGGCCCAACTCATAAATACATATACAGTTCCTTCATTCCACATGTATGTCACATGTTTCCTATACCAGACCGTGTACTGACATGTGCAGGCCAACTAATCATTTCCCATTCCCACTAATAAAAGCCCTCCCCAATATAAAATGTAATGTTGAAGTCACTTCATGGATTATGTTTTCAGAAGCCATATGTAGGTCCTGAGATAAATAGCTGTGATATACAAACCCACATAACTACACATGTTCTAAATGTAGATCCCAACATGTATCCACCACAATGGTGATCTTCCAGTATTGAGATGTAAAGCGGACCACAACTGTCTCTCCTCTCACACCCAGCATGTGATGTGTAGATGGGATATGTTTGTGAATGTGAGACCTACTGTATGTACAGTGTAGTAGGGTGAGCAGACACTGATGTGGACCCCTGTGTGTGTGTGTGTTAGTCGGTTTAGGTCTTCTGTCCCTCAGTAGGGTGAGCAGACACTGATGTGGACCCCTGTGTGTGTGTGTGTGTGTGTGTTGGTCGGTTTAGGTCTTCTGTCCCTCCGTAGGGTGAGCAGACACTGATGTGGACCCATGTGTGTGTGTTGGTCGGTTTAGGTCTTCTGTCCCTCAGTAGGGTGAGCAGACACTGATGTGGACCCCTGTGTGTGTGTGTGTGTGTGTGTGTGTGTGTGTGTTGGTCGGTTTAGGTCTTCTGTCCCTCAGTAGGGTGAGCAGACACTGATGTGGACCCCTGTGTGTGTGTTGGTCGGTTTAGGTCTTCTGTCCCTCAGTAGGGTGAGCAGACACTGATGTGGACCCCTGTGTGTGTGTGTTGGTCGGTTTAGGTCTTCTGTCCCTCAGTAGGGTGAGCAGACAATGATGTGGACCCCTGTGTGTGTGTGTGTGTGTGTGTGTGTTGGTCGATTTAGGTCTTCTGTCCCTCAGTAGGGTGAGCAGACACTGATGTGGATCTCTGTGTGTGTGTGTGTGTGTGTGTGTGTTGGTCGGTTTATGTCTTCTGTCCCTCAGTAGGGTGAGCAGACAATGATGTGGACCCCTGTGTGTGTGTGTTGGTCAGTTTAGGTCTTCTGTCCCTCAGTAGGGTGAGCAGACACTGATGTGGACCCCTGTGTGTGTGTGTGTGTGTGTGTGTGTGTTGGTCGGTTTATGTCTTCTGTCCTTCAGTAGGGTGAGCAGACACTGATGTGGACCCCTGTGTGTGTGTGTTGGTCGATTTAGGTCTTCTGTCCCTCAGTAGGGTGAGCAGACACTGATGTGGACCCCTGTGTGTGTGTGTTGGTCGGTTTAGGTCTTCTGTCCCTCAGTAGGGTGAGCAGACACTGATGTGGACCCCTGTGTGTGTGTGTGTGTGTGTGTGTGTGTTGGTCGGTTTATGTCTTCTGTCCCTCAGTAGGGTGAGCAGACAATGATGTGGACCCCTGTGTGTGTGTGTTGGTCAGTTTAGGTCTTCTGTCCCTCAGTAGGGTGAGCAGACACTGATGTGGACCCCTGTGTGTGTGTGTGTGTGTGTGTGTGTGTGTGTTGGTCGGTTTATGTCTTCTGTCCTTCAGTAGGGTGAGCAGACACTGATGTGGACCCCTGTGTGTGTGTGTTGGTCGATTTAGGTCTTCTGTCCCTCAGTAGGGTGAGCAGACACTGATGTGGACCCCTGTGTGTGTGTGTTGGTCGGTTTAGGTCTTCTGTCCCTCAGTAGGGTGAGCAGACACTGATGTGGACCCCTGTGTGTGTGTGTGTGTGTGTGTGTGTGTTGGTCGGTTTATGTCTTCTGTCCCTCAGTAGGGTGAGCAGACAATGATGTGGACCCCTGTGTGTGTGTGTTGGTCAGTTTAGGTCTTCTGTCCCTCAGTAGGGTGAGCAGACACTGATGTGGACCCCTGTGTGTGTGTGTGTGTGTGTGTGTTGGTCGGTTTAGGTCTTCTGTCCCTCAGTAGGGTGAGCAGACACTGATGTGGACCCCTGTGTGTGTGTGTTGGTCGGTTTAGGTCTTCTGTCCCTCAGTAGGGTGAGCAGACACTGATGTGGACCCCTGTGTGTGTGTGTGTGTTGGTCGGTTTAGGTCTTCTGTCCCTCAGTAGGGTGAGCAGACACTGATGTGGACCCCTGTGTGTGTGTGTGTGTGTTGGTCGGTTTAGGTCTTCTGTCCCTCAGTAGGGTGAGCAGACACTGATGTGGACCCCTGTGTGTGTGTGTGTGTGTGTTGGTCGGTTTAGGTCTTCTGTCCCTCAGTAGGGTGAGCAGACACTGATGTGGACCCCTGTGTGTGTGTGTGTGTTGGTCGGTTTAGGTCTTCTGTCCCTCAGTAGGGTGAGCAGACACTGATGTGGACCCCTGTGTGTGTTTGTTGGTCGGTTTAGGTCTTCTGTCCCTCAGTAGGGTGAGCAGACACTGATGTGGATTTCGGTGGCCACTCTGTGACTTCAATCTCTTTTGCATTGAAAGGTTCACTCTTTATCGTTGGTGTTAAAGAAGGCCGCCGGTGAATTGGCGAAAGCGAGTGTATCCAAACTGACTACCCATGTGGAAAATATTGGTGAGTTTAGGATGTCCAACACATAACCTATAGATGTCATACAATGGAGGAGAGTTACTAAAACTGGAGTGCACAGGAATTCCCTCACTTTGGAGGGATTTCCTCTCACTTCCTGTTTTGACTATGGGACAGGAAGTGAAGGAAAATTTCCCCAATTGATCACAGATGGCAAAAAAAATAACTGAGAGGGATTATAACCCCCCCTTACTCCATCTAAAATAGGAAACAAAAGGTTTTGCCTATAGTTTTACTTTATGGAGGTGAAGACTGTTCACAAAGTGAGTGTTCACTAAGCTTATAAATAAAGTAATCTGTGACGTCTTGGTAGGAAAAGGATGTTTTCATACACGGGATTGGCTGATAAGTGAAGTCACTTCACACAATCTCTAGTCATTCAGGAAATCTTGTGAAAAGTGGTTGGGACAAGACTCAGAATGTGGCACCACATCCAAAATATAAGCAAATAAAAAGTACTGAGGATAAATATGGACTTTAAATTGGTGGCCACAAGTGGACCCAAGATGAAAGCACTAAAAATCCAGATTTATTTACCATCATATAAAAAAACATTAAAACACATCTTGAAATCTATATGAAGATTGTGTTGTCCACCTTGGTGGTGAGACCTCTATGAACACTTGAGAAGTCCTGTAGTTCTGTCCATAGATATGATTGACTCTGAAGCCGGTATATGTAGAAGGTCTTTACCAATCGGGCCCCACAGGAAATCAGTGTACTGAGCGATCACCAGACAATCGACCTCTCCGTCTTCCTATAGGGCTGCATGTGTTGTGGTGCTGTGATTGGTCCTCTTTATGTCGATTTTGTCTTTTCATGTACTGCAGAGGGTGACCTGGTGTTACAGGGGAGTATCGGCAGCCTGTCTCTGAGTGACCTGACCACCCATGGTGAGCTGTACACCGAGCGCTTTACCACAAGCGGGGACGAGGCTCTAATATTCCACATTTTCAAGTAAGTGCACCCAGACAATTCTTTATACTCGTGTACAGATACTGGGGGGGGGGGGGGGGGGGGGGGAGTGGCTTGTATGTTGTATAGGGTAGGATGTCAGTCAGCAGTAGATCTACCTCTGTGTTCTCCATCTTACTGTTAGCTCCGGTACAGCAATCAGCATCCTTCCTGAATGATTACATAGATGCCACCATTATGAGGTGTGAGCAGAGACTTAGATAGCAATGATGAACCCGTCTACATTGGAGTGTAGATGAGAAATTGTGTTCATGTAAATCCTGATATGAACAGCAAACCCGCGGAGCAAACGCCAACCAGCTTCTTTGTTACTGGCTCTGATGTCCACCCCCTGCACCTTACTATTTGTTCAGTCCACATGCCGGTTCTTTCCCAAAACTGTTCAAAGGCCGACATTCACACAACCGTCCATTCACTCTGACTCCAGTGAACAGTCAAGGCACATATGTCAAAGACAAGGCCATGGGCCGAATACAGCCCTGCAGGACTTGTTATGTGGCCCTCACCCTCCGTTTTGCAGCTGCAATGTGGCGGAACTCCATTCTCAGTTTTTTTGGGGTTGTGCTTGGCCCCTCAGGGGTTGGACTTGGCCCCTCAGGGGTTGGGCTTGGCCCCTTAGTTCCAGTGAAGGGAACTCTTAAGGCGTCGGCATACCAAGACATTTTGGACAATTTCATGTTCCCAACTTTGTGGGTCCAGTTTGGGGATGACTGCCCTCCAGTGTACAAAGCACTAGATGAATGGTGACATGTTGTTTTCCCCGCTGTATATGTTGGTGTAATGCCGGACAAAATGCTAATTTTACGCACACCCCGGTATTCTGTGTCTAGTATGTCAGGGTTATATAGAACCCCAGTACACACATACAGTAGGTGATGAAGGACCCCAACTACAGCCAAACCAATAGACACATGCATTGGGGTTCAGGTCTGCGGTTGGGGTTCAGGTCTGCGGTTGGGGTTCAGGTCTGCGTTGGGTTCAGGTTGGGGTTGGGTTCAGGTTGGGGTTTAGGTCTGCATTGGGGTTCAGGTCTGCATTGGGGTTCAGGTCTGCGTTAGGTTCAGGTTGGGTTCAGGTTGGGGTTCAGGTCTGTGTTGGGTTCAGGTTGGGGTTCAGGTCTGCGTTGGGTTCAGGTTGGGGTTCAGGTCTGCGTTGGGTTCAGGTTGGGGTTCAGGTCTGCGTTGGGTTCAGGTTGGGGTTCAGGTCTGCGTTGGGATTCAGGTCTGTGTTGGGTTCAGGTTGGGGTTCAGGTCTGCGTTGGGGTTCAGGTCTGCGTTGGGTCTGTGTTTGGGATTCAGGTCTGCGGTTGGGGTTCAGGTCTGCGGTTGGGCTCAGGTCTGCCTTGGGGGTTCATGTCTGCCTTGGGGGTTCATGTCTGCCTTTGGGGTTCAGGTCTGCGTTGGGGTTCAGGTCTGCGGTTGGGGTTCTTGTCTGCGGTTGGGCTCAGGTCTGCATTTGGGGTTCAGGTCTGCGTTTGGGGTTCAGGTCTGCGTTTGGGGTTCAGGTCTGCGGTTGGGCTCAGGTCTGCGGTTGGGCTCAGGTCTGCCTTTGGGGTTCAGGTCTGCGGTTGGGGTTCAGGTCTGCGGTTGGGGTTCAGGTCTGCGGTTGGGGTTCAGGTCTGCGTTGGGTTCAGGTTGGGGTTCAGGTCTGCGTTGGGTTCAGGTTGGGGTTCAGGTCTGCGTTGGGTTCAGGTTGGGGTTTAGGTCTGCATTGGGGTTCAGGTCTGTGTTGGGTTCAGGTTGGGGTTCAGGTCTGCATTGGGGTTCAGGTCTGCGTTGGGTTCAGGTTGGGTTCAGGTTGGGTTCAGGTTGGGGTTCAGGTCTGTGTTGGGTTCAGGTTGGGGTTCAGGTCTGCGTTGGGTTCAGGTTGGGGTTCAGGTCTGCGTTGGGATTCAGGTCTGCGCTGGGTTCAGGTTGGGGTTCAGGTCTGCTTTGGGGTTCAGGTCTGCGTTGGGTCTGTGTTTGGGATTCAGGTCTGCGGTTGGGGTTCAGGTCTGCGGTTGGGCTTAGGTCTGCCTTGGGGGTTCATGTCTGCCTTTGGGGTTCAGGTCTGCATTGGGGTTCAGGTCTGCGTTGGGTCTGCGGTTGGGGTTCAGGTCTGCGGTTGGGCTCAGGTCTGCGTTTGGGGTTCAGGTCTGCGTTTGGGGTTCAGGTCTGCGTTTGGGGTTCAGGTCTGCGTTTGGGGTTCAGGTCTGCGGTTGGGGTTCAGGTCTGCGGTTGGGCTCAGGTCTTCCTTTGGGGTTCAGGTCTGCCTTTGGGGTTCAGGTCTGCGTTGGGGTTCAGGTCTGCCTTTGGGGTACACGCTGTTACCAATGGTTCAGGTCTGTTTTACTTGTTTTCTTTCTATTGCTGTGCATCGATAGGCAGGGGGGGGGGGGGGAGAATCTCTAGTGATGAGAGTATAATTAGGGCAGTGGGGGTACAAGGAGTGGAGGGGGAGGGGGGGTGTAAGACGCACATTGATATGATTATTCACATGGATGACAAATACCTATAAAAATCTGCCCCCCTCCCCCGTACACTCTGAGTCTGATGATTTTGCTGTCTCCACCCTCCAGGTACGGCCCCCCGGACCCCCAGTTGAAGAGAGAATATGACATGTGTGTAAAGCTGCGGATGGCCTCGGTCCAGTATGTCCACACCCAGCGCTTCCAGTGCGAGGTGGTGGCCTTCATCCAGCACTTCACCCAATTACAGGATATCCTGGGCCGGCAAAGGGCAGCTATTCAGGGGCAAACGGTAGGTGGGGGGAGGCTGAGGAATGATGGGGTTCTGAGCCTAGTGGGAGTAGTAGTCCTATTCTTCTTCTATATTGTTTGATCTGCTTTGTTTAGGTCACAGACCATGCACAGCGAGGATCCCGGATCCGGCTGGACATTGAGGCCGGAGCCCCGGTGCTTCTCATCCCGGAAAGCTCCCAATCCAATAACCTGATTGTTGCCAACCTCGGAAAACTGAAAGTCAAGAACCGATTCTTGTTTTCTGGATCTCACGGGACGTTCTGCCTAAAGGACAAGGTAGAGTTCCATCATTCTTCATATACACATTTATATACAGTATATATGTACAAAGCGGCCATACACCCCCCTGGACCGGCCCCCCCATGGGGTATGTCTGCTTCCTGTCATACATATTGATTATCAATTGCGTGTAGCTGATCGATGTTCAATAAAATGAATCTTTCTTTCTATTTGCCCCGAAGGATATAATTTTACACGGATCTTCCTACAAGGATCCGGTGTCATGGAAGGTACAGCTTGTAGGTGGAAGGTTCCGGAGTGTTCCTCCTCTTATGGAATTCTCGGATCACACGGCTCAGTTCTGATATTCATTGATTTATGTTTTATAAAAATTTGTGCGCAGAATGTTCTGTTCTGGACTAAATTTCTGGCCAATCGCCCAACCAAAAAACCGAAGGTGATCCATTCAAGGCCGGATCCCAGAAATTCCATAAGAGCGGAGTGCAGTGTTCTCCTCATATGTTTTCTGTACATATGACTTCTGCGGGTGATGATCTCTCTGCTTGTGATTCTCTGCTGTGTGAGCGGAACCATGGAGGCCCGAAAATAATCCAGAACCCACAAAGAACCCATCCCCCGGTACTGTCTGCCATCTCTCCCCTATGGGGGCGGCCATCTTGGCAGGGCTTTCCTTCCATATGTCAGAGCTCCAGCAAGGAGAACAGTGAGGAGCTCAGTACTGACCTCACGGTACTGACATCAGGGTACTGACCTCACAGTACTAACCTCACCTCACGGTACTGACCTCACCTCACGGTACTGACTTCGTTGTACTGACCTCACGGTACTGACCTCACAGTACTAACCTCACCTCCCGGTACTGACCTCACAGTACTTACCTCCCGGTACTGACCTCACAGTACTGACCTCACAGTACTAACCTCACCTCACGGTACTGACCTCACCTCACGGTACTGACCTCCGGTACTTACCTCACGGTACTGACCTCACGGTACTGACTTCATTGTACTGACCTCACGGTACTTACCTCACGGTACTGATATCACCTCAAGGTACTCACCTCACCTCACAGTACTGACCTCACGGTACTGACCTCACGGTACTGACCTCACAGTACTAACCTCACCTCACGGTACTGACCTCACCTCCCGGTACTGACCTCACAGTACTAACCTCACCTCACGGTACTGACCTCACGGTACTGACCTCACGGTACTGACCTCACGTACTCCCCGGTACTGACTTCATTGTACTGACCTCCCGGTACTGACCTCACAGTACTAACCTCACCTCACGGTACTGACCTCACCTCCCGGTACTGACTTCATTGTACTGACCTCACGGTACTGACCTCACCAGATCTCCTGAGACCAGCAGTGCTTACCGGCCACTTTATTAGGTACACCTCTTCAATCGCTCGGTAACACAAACTGCTAATCAGCCAATCACATGGCAGCAACTCAATGCATTTAGGCCTCTAGATGTGGTGAAGACGACGTTCTGCATCTGAATGGGGAAGAAAGGGGATCTCAGTGACTTTGAAGGTGACATGATTGTTGGTGGCAGACGGGCTGGTCTGAGTATTTGTGGGATTTTCACACACAACCATCTTCGGATTACAGAGAATGGTGGGAAAAAGAGAAAATATCCAGTGAGCGGCAGTTGTGTGGAGGAAAATGCTCTGTTGGTTTCAGAGGAGAATGGGCAGACTGGTTCCAGATGATAGGAAGACAACAGTAACTTCAATAACTCCTCATTACATCCAAGGTATGCAGAATACCATCTCTGGTCACACAACACATCCAGCCTTGAAGCAGATGCAGATGCTACAGCAGCAAAAGACCACACCGGGTGCTACTTCTGTCAGCTAAGAACAGGAAACTGAGGCTACAATCGGCACAGGATCACCAAAACCGGACAAGAGAAGATTGGAGAAACGTTCCCTGGTCTGATGAGTTTGGATTTCAGCTCTGACATTCACATGGTGGGGTCAGAATTTGGTGCATGGATCCATCCTGCTTGTATCACTGGTTCAGGCTGATGGTGGGGGTGTAATGGTGTGGGGGGATGGGATATCACCGGTTCAGGCTGGTGGTGGGGGTGTAATGGTGTGGGGGATGGGGTATCACCGGTTCAGGCTGGTGGTGGGGGTGTAATGGTGTGGGGGATGGGATATCACCGGTTCAGGCTGGTGGTGGGGGTGTAATGGTGTGGGGATGGAATATCACCGGTTCAGACTGGTGGTGGGGGTGTAATGGTGTGGGGATGGAATATCACCGGTTCAGACTGGTGGTGGGGGTGTAATGGTGTGGGGATGGAATATCACCGGTTCAGACTGGTGGTGGGGGTGTAATGGTGTGGGGATGGGATATCACCGGTTCAGGCTGGTGGTGGGGGTGTAATGGTGTGGGGGGATGGGATATCACCGGTTCAGGCTGGTGGTGGGGTGTAATGGTGTGGGGGATGGGATATCACCGGTTTCAGGCTGGTGGTGGGGTGTAATGGTGTGGGGGATGGGGTATCACGGTTCAGGCTGGTGGTGGGGGTGTAATGGTGTGGGGGATGGGGTATCACCGGTTCAGGCTGGTGGTGGGGGTGTAATGGTGTGGGGGATGGGGTATCACCGGTCAGGCCTGGTGGTGGGGGTGTAATGGTGTGGAGGATGGGGTATCACCGTTCAGGCTGGTGGTGGGGTGTAATGGTGTGGGGATGGTATATCACCGGTTCAGGCTGGTGGTGGGGGTGTAATGGTGTGGGGGATGGTAATATCACCGGTTCAGGCTGGTGGTGGGGGTGTAATGGTGTGGGGGATGGGATATAACCGGTTCAGGCTGGTGGTGGGGTGTAATGGTGTGGGGATTGGATATCACCCGTTCAGGCTGGTGGTGGGGGTGTATTGGTGTGGGGGATGGGGTATCACCGGTTCAGGCTGGTGGTGGGGGTGTAATAGTGTGGGAGATGGGATATCACCGGTTCAGGCTGGTGGTGGGGGTGTAATGGTGTGGGGAGATGGGATATCACTGGTTCAGGCTGGTGGTGGGGGTGTAATGGCGTGGGGGATGGGGTATCACTGCTTCAGGCTGGTGGTGGGGGTGTAATGGCGTGGGGGATGGGATATCACTGGTTCAGGCTGGTGATGGGGGTGTAATGGTGTGGGGGATGGGGTATCACCGGTTCAGGCTGGTGGTGGGGGGTAATGGTGTGGAGGATGGGATATCACCGGTTCAGGCTGGTGGTGGGGTGTAATGGTGTGGGGGATGGGATATCACTGGTTCAGGCTGGTGGTGGAGGTGTAATGGTGTGGGGGATGGGGTATCACCGGTTCAGGCTGGTGGTGGGGTGTAATGGTGTGGGGGATGGGATATCACTGGTTCAGGCTGGTGGTGGGGGTGTATTGGTGTGGAGGATGGGGTATCACTGCTTCAGGCTGGTGGTGGGGGGTGTAATGGTGTGGGGGATGGGGTATCACCGGTTCAGGCTGGTGGTGGGGGTGTAATGGTGTGGGGGATGGGGTATCACCGGGTTCAGGCTGGTGGTGGGGGTGTAATGGTGTGGGGATGGGATATAACCGGTTCAGGCTGGTGGTGGGGGTGTAATGGTGTGGGGGATGGGGTATCACCGGTTCAGGCTGGTGGTGGGGGTGTAATGGTGTGGAGGATGGGGTATCACTGCTTCAGGCTGGTGGTGGGGGTGTAATGGTGTGGGGGTTGGGATATCACTGCTTCAGGCTGGTGGTGGGGGTGTAATGGTGGGGGGGGATGAGGTGTCCCCATCTTCTGATGGCTCCTTCCAGCAGGATAATGCTCCATGTCACAAAGCTCCAATCATCTCACCACTTGGACAATGAGGTCTCTGTACTCCAATGGCCTCCCACACTCACCACATCTCATCCAATAGAGCACCTTTGGGATGTGGTGGAACGGGAGATTGGCATCATGGATGTGCAGCCGACAAATCTGCAGCACTGTGTGATGTTATCAGGTCACTATGGAGAAAATCTCTGAGGAACGTTTCCAACACCTTGTGTATCTATGCCACCAAGAATGAAGGCCAAAGGGGGTCCAGCCCGGTACTAGCAAGGTGGGTGTAATAAAGTGGGCGATGAGTAGATGACCTCACACTGCAGACATACAGCTATGAGGAGATTCCTCGGCACCTCATATACCGGGAAGTAAACGGCTCCTTTTCTGGTGGAATTCCAGAAAACGGGAAACAATTTTCAGGGTATTTCTCGGACACAATAAACCTTCCTGGATGTTCCGTATAATGGAGGAAATCTTCACTTCCTGAGTTCTGTAGAAAGGTTTATTACCCGGTGAGAACCAATGACCACCATAATGAGGAGATGATGGATATTCTGAGGACACGTGTGGCTCCTGGACATAGGAGGAGGTGGTGGAGTCCAGTAGATGGAGCTGGGTGCCGGTCACTACGGCTGATCATGGTAGGTCACCCATAGACATGGTGAGGTTGTTGGGTGATCGGTGTCACATCTTCACACAGTATTGGCCACCATGACCGATCTCACCGTATGGAAATAACCTTCTGTGCCGGTACAAGGATCTCAGAGTTCTACCTGATTGGTTGATATATTTTTCCCTCCATTCATTGAAGACACGGCCAGATCCTCATCATGACAGTCGGGTGTGATTCCGCCACCTGCAGGACGCTCGTTGTTGTTATCCGAATACTGCTGGTTATTAAAGTTGTAAACCACAAAAAAAAACCTGCAAGAAGAAGGCGTAATGTGTGGTGAGCATACAATACGAGCTCATTATGAAAAACCTCGGATCGAAGC